>CM046431.1:40398510-40498510 GCA_025506505.1 Flaveria sonorensis | reverse complement strand
ACCTGTTACAACTGTTACATCATTTATGTAATTAACTCTAATTTCTTATTTGTTTATCATAATTTCTATTTTGTTGTTTTTTCATGTTTTGAATAATTTAAGTTTAGTGACTAATTTGTTATATATGCATTGGTGTATATGTTTCCTGAAAGTTTAGGTATGTGACTGATTTATGATATAGTAATTAACAATCATTCTATGCATAATGTTAGGGTTGTATCTTATGCATATAGGGTTTTTCAAAAAAAAAATTAGTTTTTTCATTTTTAACACAAAGCTTTTCTTTTTTTACAATTTAACTTCTCAAATTTGACTTTCTTTTGCTTCTAATCCAAAACTCTTCATTTTTTTTCAATTTAGCTCATAACTTTTATACTTTCAACTTTTTTCCACTACATTTTTCATATTTTGCAAATCTTCTTTTACGTTTCGTTCTAAGTTTTGCAAGTTAACACCACACAACATGCATGTGTGATTCAATATTTTTACGCTTCGCTTTATATTTCGTTCTAAATTTAGTAAGTTAACACAGCACAATGTGCGTGCACGATTCAATTTTTTACGTCTATTTTCCTTTCGAATGGCTCATCACAACTTGCGGATTTTAGATCGACTTAGTTATATTTCTCTATATTATGTTTGGTCTAATTATTCGTATAACCACACCACAACTACAGTGTTGTGGTCATTAGCAGTGGAGTGACATTGGTGTTATTTGGCATGGTTTATGCCTCCGCGGTAAATCGGGGAGTTTAATTCTAGTGTATTACTAATTACCAACTTTGCTATGCTTAGGGTTATACAATATACTTAATTGGTTGTACCCATTTTGTCTCTTTTTTTAATCCTTAACTTCTTTTTTATCATAATCTAATACTTTTATACTTTTACAATTTGGCTCAATAGTTTTTGTACTTTCAATTTTGATCTTCTGTGCTTTTAGTATTTATAAATTTTTTGTCTTACGGTTCAGGTAAATTTTTCGAGTTAACTCCATTGCGGCGTGCGTGTGTATGCGGTTCAACATTTTTACCCATATATTTTCTTTGGTTTAACGACCCTATCATAACACGCTGGTTCTAGATAGACTTACTTATTGTTTTATATGTTTTACGTTCCGCCTACATGTTTACCATCTTTACACATACTTTTCGTTTGTTTTTATTTTTATTTACTACGAGTTTTTTGAATGTTAGTGGTCACTGGGTAGTGTGTCACTAGTGCCACTTGACACAGTTTTACGCTACCGCTGCAACGTGGAGGCTAAGACTAGTTGTTCTATAAAGCATCTGTTTGGAACAAAAAGTGTAGTGTTACGTAAAATTTAAGATACATAATACTATTTTTTAAACATAAAGTACAGTGCTTCATCCAATGATGACTATTTTGCTCTCATTTAATAACTTCTTCTCATTAATACAATATTTAAAGCATACTAATAATAGATTACTTAATAATATGAGATTATATTAATTCACTACATAACTACTTATTATTTATACATTTTAAATTAATTTAAACCTAAAATAAGTATTATCTTATTTAAATACCTAGTATATTGATAAATATTTTTAGGGAGCGTTGATTCGTAGAATTTTGTTAGAATTAGAATTGGACTTGGAATTGAAATTTGAAGGAATTGGATTTGGATATATTTTCCAAATTATTTGGAATTCAAAGAAATTAGAATCTATCAAAAGAATTTAAATTCTAGATGCATTTTAGTGACAAAAAATTCATAAAAAAATTAGAATTTTCGCTAAAAACCGACACTCACCATCGAGCGCGTCTAAAACTGGCGTGGTTCGGCGACAACGATAACGGCACAATCGGTTGTCGGGGGGCAGGGCGACAAGCGGTCGGGCGGGACATCAAATGGTTTTGTGCGATCTGTGGCGGTCGAAGATTGGGGGCGCAGCTGTCGGAGGCGATGGCGATCGGGGGTGGTCGAAGGTCGAGGGCGATGGCGGTTGGCGACGGAGCTGGCGGCAGTTGGGGGCGGTAGGCGGAGGCGGTGGCGGGGGAGATGGTTGGAGGTGGCGGCAGTGACGGTTGGTGGTGGTGGCGGCGGCTGGTGACGGTTGGTGGTCGGTGGTGGCGTCGGTCGGAGGTTGGCGGCATCGGTAGTGTCGTTTGGCGGTGGGCAGGGGTGGTAGGTGGTGGTCCGTGGCGGGGGCGGGGGTGGGGGTCGGTGGAATTTGAAACTTTCAAGATTTGGAAGATTTTGAAAACCTTAATTTGAAGGAATTTGAGGGAATTGATTCTAGTTACTTTCGCAACCAAACATGTGAAGAATGGAATTCAAATTTCAATTCTAACAAATTCCACACCAACAACTCAATGACCAATGAAATTCAAATTCAATTAAATCAAGTTTCTTTGAATTCCTACATACCAACACACCGTCGTAGTTATCATAATAATAATCATAGACGGATGCAACACATGGTTAGGGGGTTGGCCCCCACTAAACCATATATAAACCTGTGGAAATTCATTATGGATAATGGATAATAAGGCGGTAGGCACCCAAAATATTTTTTAGGCACCCAAGTAAAAAAATTTGTTAGCCGTTATCTATAATTTATTTCATTTGTTCATTTGGAATGGTTATAGATTGTTCAATCCAATGCTTTTCGGCACTTCGCAAGGTTATTATTTAATACTTGAGTCTTTGACAGTAAATTGTTAATTTATAGTTGTATCACATTAACATTTACAATTTGAGAGTGAATAACGGTGGGTTATTTATCGATCTCACAATATGATCTAGTGAAGGTGTCTGAAAGGTCTTCATAAATACCTGGGTTCTACCCTTTTGTAGGTAAACATTTTTGATGGTAAGATCGTTAAATATATTGTTCAATTGCTAATTATGTAGCAAGTTCTACGTTTCATCTTCATTTCTTCCCTAATTGCTATTATGTTCTTTGCTAACCCATATCACATCCAATTGAGTCGAGCAATGGTACAAAACAATTGCCGACATTCATGATAACAGTTCTATTTTTTATTGCATTTATTAATCTTGTCTTTGATGACTGTTAGTGCGTAATACAAACAAAAGGACCAATGCATATTGTATTGTAATGTGACTTCATTTGTGAAGTATTCTTGTGTGGCAACGTCTTTATTGAAAAAATTTAGTTTCAACGAACGAGCATGTTAGAGAATCCGTATTTATGTAGAGTGAAAATTTGAACTTGGTTAAGTGGTTCTTTAGGCATTTATAAACTAAATCTCAAAGTGCACTTGCTTAATATTCAATAGTTAAAATAGGACTGTAACACTAGTTAAAACCTAGTGAATGTGGGTATGATGTATGAAGTATTTAATGGTCTTTCTAATTCGTGATTTATCAATTTCAATTCTTAATGTGATGTTGTGTCATCTTATTCTTAGGAGTGAGATTGTACTTTAAACTATAATTTATGGTGAAACAATCGATGATTCCATTGACCTCAAAGCACAAATAAATATATATAGAGCCTAACAACCTAGCCACTATACAAGGGAATAATAATAATCCATACAATTAAATACAAAACTAATTCTATATATAATATATGACTAAATCTGGTGGCTAATAGTCCCCCGCAGTCGAATCAGTAGTGGAACGGAAGCAAAGACTGGATTGAAAGCATGTAACAGTTGACGGGGAAGGCCCTTGGTAAAGTTGTCTGCATACTAGAAATCTGCAGGGACATGTAAAACACGAACAGAGCCAACCCGTACCTTTTCAAGACCAAATGAATATTGATCTCAACATGCTTTTTTCGTTGATGCTAGACCGGGTTCTGAGTAAGATAAACCGCCGAGTATTATCGCAGTTTATTAGGATGCACGAGTAATGGGAACATGGAGCTCAAGCAGGGATTCTTATCCAAGTAGTTTCGGCATGGTGTTGGCAACGCCCCTATACTCAGCTTCGGCATGATCTAGAGATAGTTGGTTGACGTTTGGAGGACCAGGAGATCAAGTTATCACCAAGAAAAACGGCATACTAGGAAGTCGATCTTCGTGAATTAGGGCAGCCCCCCCTAATCAGCATCGGAGTAGGTAGTGAGGGAGACCGATTTGAAGGGACGTATGGAGAGCCCGTGATCCATAGTGCCTTGTAACTACCAAAGTATCTCTTTCAAATAATTAAGTGAGGCTCTCTAGGAGCATGCATGAACAGGCACAATTGTTGAACTGCATATGCAATGTCAGGCCGTGTGAAGGTGAGGTACTGAAGTGCCCCAGCGAGACTACGTTACAAAGTTCCATCGTAGTGGTTCTCCTGCAGTTGCACTTATTTTGTAGTTGGTGTCGCGGGTGTAGCATAAGGTTACAATGTTGCATCTTTGCCCTTACAAGAATATCTTTAACATACGATGTATGGGAAAGATAGAGTCCCCCGTTGTGACGTTGTAACCTGAATCCCAAGGGAATGATGAAGTGGCCCAAGATCTGACATAGCAAAGTCCTTGGATAAAGATATGATAATATGCTGGAAAAGAGAAGGGTCAGATGCGATGAGTGTAATATCATCCACATACAATAAAATATATGCCATATTTTGCCCTTGTTTGTAGACAAATAGTATGTGTCACATGTGGTGCTCTTAAAACCGCATTGTTGAAGATATGATGCAAATCGTTGATACCACGCACGGGGGCCTGTTTTAAGCCATAAAGAGACTTGTTGAGGCGACAAACATGTGTAGGACGTGTGGAATCAACAAAACCCGGGGGTTGGAACATGTAAACCGTTCTTTAAGATCACCAAGAAGAAACATGTTTAATATGTAACTGATGTATCGGCATGAATTCTAAACGACAAGACTGAGAACCGTGGGGATGGGGTTGGTTTAACACAGGGGCTAAACGTTTCATCCAGTCCAGCCAACCTACTGACATTTCCATTCACAACAAGGCATGCTTTGTACCTTTGTACAGTTCCATTGGCATGAAATATGTTATAAAGCCACATGCAACGGATAACAGAGCATCACTAGGAAGAGGCACTAAATCCTAAGTAGTATTAGCTATAAGGCTTGTATTCATCGGTCATAGCCGAGTACCAGTTTTGGATCGTCACGAGCACTTTATAAGATTTTGGTAGGGGAGAAATAGGAGGATCAGTGGTGGCGTGGAGATTGAATGGAATTTTAGGCTTAGTGGTGCCCAGCTAGGATCGGATAACCATGGGTGGTGGGCAGGAGGCGGGTGGTTTGGAGACTGTTCTAGAGGGCAGAAGGCAGTGAAGGTGGGGTTGGGGACTAGGAGGGGAAGGTGGTGTGGTAGGCGAATTTTTGGGGCTGGGTGGCAGATGGGGTTGGGGCTGTTGTGGTACCTTTTTGTCTGCGAGAATAGGTATATGTGTAGGAGGAGGAGGGGAGTGGGGTTGGTGGGATTGAGGGTTGATTGTGGTGGGTTTGGATGTGAAAGTGTAGGATGAAGAGGAGAGGGGAGGGATCAGTATCTAGAAACGAGTATGTGATGGGAGGTTGTTTAGAAGTTTTGGAAAATGGGAAGAGAGACTCATCGAATGTAACATGTCGGGAAATAATAGTTTTTCTCGTGGACAATTCGAGACATCGATACCCTCTATAGTTTGGTGGGTAACCGAGAAACACGCAAAGGGAGGATTTGGGAGCCAATTTGTGTGGCACTTTGATTGGGGTAACAAGCATAACCAAAGACCCGAAGGTGATCATAGGTTGGCTGTTTGAGATAGAGAGCGAGAGTTGGTGTGCGGTAATTGAGAACCTTTGTAGGCAAAATGTTGTGTAAGTAGCAGGCCGTGTGAAGAGCATCTACCCAAAAGGTGGGAGGTAGGGAGGCATGAAATAGAAGCGATAACATAAGATCATTAAGGCGTGTAATCATGCGTTTGGATTTCCCATTTTGTGGGATGTGTGTGGGCATGAAAACCAAAATTGTAATCTATGAGATGTTGCAAATGTTTTAAATGGGATATTGTCAAACTCTCCGCCCATGTTGCGTTGGAACGATTTAATAGATGTTTAAATTGAGTTGACACGTATTTGTGAAAATGGGTAAATTTGATAAAGGCTTTGGATTAAGCTTTAATGGAAACACCCAAATGTATTGAGTGTAGTCATCAACAAGGACAAGATAATATTTGTAGCCGGTTTTACTTAATAAAGGGGAGGTCATAAGTCACCATGAACAATGTCAAATGGAAGAAACGTAGTAGAAGTTGAACTAGCAAATGGTAAACGTTTATGTTTGGCAAGTTGGCATGAATTACAAATAAAAGACTTAGAAAGTTTATTACATGCAATAACTTTATTTGACCATAAAAAATCCATAACATGGTAAACCGGGGTGACCTAAACGATCATGCCAAAAATTTGATGAAGATGAAACAAATAAGGCTGAAGCAGATGCAGGTGCAGGGCTAGTGAACGGGTAAAGGTTGCTGGAACTATTGTGACGAGTCAGGAGCCTCCCATCCTTGAAATCCTTCACAGAAAACCCAAATGGATCAAATTCGACAGAGACAAGTTATAACGAGTAAATTGTCGAACTGAAATAAGATTTTTAATTATATGGGGTGTGTAAAGAACATTTTTCAAGTGAAAGGGGTTTGGAATGTTAAGAAAGGGTTGTGTGACCCGATCCAAGTACTGGTACCCGGTTCCATTCCCAACAAACACAAAATTATACTATCACCACAGGGAGTAGTGATCATACCTGGATCTGCTGTGAGATGGGATGATGCACTTGTATTCATAAACCACTGATTGTCGTTGCTTTCTAAAGAAGTAGCCTGGAAAGCTTCAGCAAGAGCATTTGGGTCAAGTGGATTAACTCATCCGAGAGAGTCCCATAGATCCATTGCAACACAACTGAATCTATTTCTTTCCAGGAGGCGAAGGTCGGGTCGGTCTTGACCGGCGGTTCCGTGCCGTCGATATGGTGAAGAAATTTGTATCCACTGCAGTGAAGTTGAAATAACTTCACCCACGAGGAGTACGACACTTTGACACCATCCAAAACGCATACTTTGTGTTGGGTATTGGTCACAGTGTACACAGGGTGGAGACCAGAAGCTTCTGCGATTTTGCCCGTGTCTGCCATAGATAAAGCTGAAAGAGAAAGAGAAGAACAGTGGAGAAGAAGGCTAATCGGAAAAAAATCAAGGACCCAAGTCCGGTTAGAGGGCAGCAACGGTATTGAGCTTTAGGTTAAAAAGCTCTGATACCATATAATTTATGGTGAAACAATCGATGATTCCATTGACCTCAAAGCACAAATAAATATACATAGAGCCTAACAACCTAGCCACTATACAAGACGATAGATAAATTACAGCCATATAATTAAATACAAAACTAATTCTATATATAAAATATTGACTAAATCTGGTTGGCTAATATAAACAACCCGATGACTTATTTTAACCAACCCATTGAAACACGTTCCTTCCGACATTTTTTAACAAACTCGTTTTTTTTCCCCACCAATGAAAAATTCTAGATCCGTCACTGATAATAATAATAATAATAATAACAATAATAAATAATAATAATAATAATAATAATAATAATAATCAACTATATTAAGTGGTTAAGACAGATCGGAGAAAGCCCTAGTGACACGCGCAACATCGCGTAAGACGACTCACTATCTATACTACATCACTTAGGGTAAAATAGACATTTTATTTAATTTTAAGACACAAAATTTTGGGTATTTAATATTTTGGTATTTATAACTAGTTTTGTTATTTATTGACAATCTAGGTGGTGTATTGCAGAAGTTAAACTTTAATAAATGTCTTCACGAACAAGTCGTATATCAAAAAGCTACTCCATTGTCCGTGCTAATTATTGAGATATATGTGGATGACCTACTAATCACAAGCTCAAACAAGGAAGACAGATAATTCAAGGCACAAATGAGCAAAATGTTCGAGATGAGTGACTTGGGAATGCCAACATACTATCTTGGCATCGAAGTAACACAACAAAGTGATGAAGTCGAACTCAAATAAGAAAGGTATGCATCAAAATTACCTGTTCAAGCAGGTTTACAGGATTGCAACCCAAAAGGTTGCCCAATGGATCCAAGTATAAAAGCTAACTAGAGACGAATAAAGAACTGAGGCAGATACTATAGATTATCAGAGAAAAGTGCATGGGGTGTCTTCTGTATTTACTACATACTCAACCGTAATTTAGCGTTCTTGTTTAGAGTATTAAGCATGTATATCCAAAATCCAAAAGAGTCTTATGTTGCAACAACGAAGCAGTTAACACGCTTTATAAAGGAACAATGGCTCATGGTTTGAAGTTTTCAAGCTAGGAGGAAGATGTGCTTTGACCGGTTATAGCGACAACAGTCATAACATAGACACAGATGATGGAAAAAGCACAACTAGTCAGGTATTTATCTTGGTAATGCACCGATCAGTTGGTGTTCACAAAAATAACCAATGGTTGCACTCTTTTCATGCGAGGTTGAGTTCGTGGCAGCAACTTCGACTGTATGTAAAAGAGTTTGGCTTCAACTGTAGGTGACGCTCGAAGTAAGCTGGTCCATATGACGTACCATTTTATTCGAGAATTCATCTAGCAAGGGAAAGTAAAAGTCGAGCACATAAGTGGTACGCATCAACAAGCTAATATACTAACCAAACAGGTAGGACGTATGAAGTTTGCATAAATGAAGGAGCTGCTCAGAGTTGAAGATATTTGGAAATCAAATTGAGAATTAAGGGTTGATTGATGCAAGCTTAATTCCTGGTTAGATGAGTCGATTTAATCAGGAGAAATCGATAGAGATCATCTATAAATCGGTTAGATGAAGATAAAGATTATAAGATTTGAATTATTTTTTGTTTAGTCTCCTGGTATGAATATATTTGTGTCGCAATCTCATAATCACCAAATAGGATGAATCTATAAATACACAGCCAATTAAATAATGTTATGTATCAACTATTGTATTAAGTTTTTGAGTTATTTTTCGTAGTGCAATAAACATGTTTGGGAGAGATCCAAATAATCGGTGTTTGTTTTTCGATTATGTGGAATTGAATGATAATATGCATGCTAAGCTAATACAAAGAATCACTTGTTGGTCTTAATTTAGTTTAGTAACATTGTTTTCACTCATTTTCTTTATAACCTATAAAAACAAATATAATTTAGCTTAGTATCATTGTTTTAGCTCATTTTCTTTATAACCTATAAAAAACCAAAAGAAAAACAAATGAAGTTAATATGTTCTGTAACATATTAATGCATTTATAGTAAAATTCAAAATACAATAGCGTGTATATAAGATGCACCAATCTTTATCTTCGTCTTTTTGAAAAAATAAAAAAATATTTTATTATTTATAGTCTTTACTAATACGTAATTTTAATCATATTTTATTTTAAAAATATAGTTTTTGTAACTAATAAAATTTTTATTATATTTAATATCTTATTTATTAATTCGTGTAATACATGAGTTTAGTAAAGATAGTCAGTTATACAACCCTTTGAAACATGGGGGGAAAAGACTAGGACAACGAACAACTTCGAAAACTTAATAGTTCTGGTGCTAGATAAACATGAATTATAAAGAGTAGAGACGAGAAAAGTGGAGAATTTAAGAGTGATCTCACGTTGACAACATAGAAAAATCAAGGGAGAGCTTTCATTTCACACCAATTGAGATTTCTTAAGCAATATATATATATATATATATATATATACACATATATATATATATGTATATATATATATGTATGTATGTATGTATGTATGTATGATAC
This sequence comes from Flaveria sonorensis, assembly GCA_025506505.1. Lineage (NCBI taxonomy): Eukaryota > Viridiplantae > Streptophyta > Magnoliopsida > Asterales > Asteraceae > Flaveria > Flaveria sonorensis. Next base: position 40,488,731 of record CM046431.1, on the reverse strand, counting down.
CAATATGGTATAGAGGATTAAAAATAAGATAAGATAAAAAAAATTATAAAATGTTAAAAGTAAAAAATAAAAGGTAATTATACAAAATAACAGTAACAGTAAAAACAAAAGGTAAGAGTAGGACTTACAGATAATAGCAGCAGAGGATAGTTAAGAAAACGAGAAAATCTTCACCCAATGCGTAGGTTTATGCACAATGTCGGAGGTGAAGAAATGTAAAAAAGACTAGATAATAGCAACAGAGGATAGTTAAGCAATCGAGAAAATCTTCACCCAATACGTAGGTTTATGCACAATGTAGGAGGTGAAGAAAAGTAAAAAAAAAAACTCTTTTTTTATCACAAGGTAAATGAAGTATATTATAAAGAACAATGGATGAAACTAAGGACCCAAGGATATGCTAAAGAGTATCGGAAGGGATTTAGTGTGCCATTGAGATAATAAGAAAGCAGAAATTTTTTATTGAGTTATCTGGTGTGTCTTACAATCAAGGGAATGCTCTCTATTTATAGGACATATACAATTAGTATTCTATATTTAAAAAGAAAAAACAACGGCTATAATTTAAAGTTAATAAGATAATAAACTACATTATTTACAATGAAATAAAGGAATCATCTCAGGAGCGTATGTCTCTGAGCCATTGATTCCACTAAGAGCTGTCTTCCATTTTATTTTTTGAGTGGATGAATGATTGTGTTCAGCTGATTCCAGTAGGGACTGTCTCCCATGTGAGATTATTCCTCATTTTAATTTTAAATCTCTATGAATGCTGTCTATAGAAACTGACGTATCTGGATCATTATTTTCTTTCACATTAAAATCTGCTAGGCTTATAATATGTTTTAGTTCGAGGAGGTCACTTTCTCCTACAAATGGTAGAAGCATACTTCAGTTCTGTTTAGCATATATCTGTATATAATGCCCTTCATCAAGAAGTCTAAATTGTTCCCAATGAAAATATTCTGGTAGATCTGGGGTTTGCTGATGTTTTTTGATAAACTTTTCCAAGGTGTTGGTTTGTAATTTTGGAGGAACATTAGGCATAATATTGTATTTATATGGGACTTATCTAACCAGGGCATGTTGGAAAAATTTATGTCTATAATAACTGCTAATTTTTCTAAATAATCACCGGTAGTAGCTTGGTACTCGATAAAGATTCTTTTGCGTGAAGCTTTGTAAGTGTAGGAATCGGCATGGGGGAATGAAGCAAAAATCTTACAACCTATATTAGGAGAAAAAATATGTGTAGCAATGTTTCCTGTTGTCATTACAAATTTTTCACCTAATCGGTTAAGGAGACGCCCTGTTTCGCTGTTTAATCTGAATTCTATATAATCAATCATACCATGATGGTAGAATTAAACTATTTCATCTTCAGATAATACTCGTTTAGGAGGAAATACTTGTAAAAGAAGAAGGTCTATTCCATTTCCCTCATCATCTGTTCTTTCAACAACTCTTAACCTTGAATTTAATGTGTCTTTAAAGGCTAGGTCAACTAGTTTTTGTTGTAATTCGTATAGAATTGAAGGAAATTCTGTACAAATCTTCTGTGAGACGATTTGTTTAAATTCTAAAAAAATAGCCAATGACTGGTTTTAAACAATGTCTCCAAGGTGTATCAAAATCCTTATTTTAAACATGTCATAACTCCTGTTTAAAACTGTATCATTTCTTTCTTTTTCTCGAGATTTTGTAATAACTGTCTATTTTTTATTCGAACATTTCTATCTTTTGTTTTAAAAGATTATTTTCAATTCTTTCTTTTATAAAATGTGTGTTTTTTCCTTGTTTTAAAAGTTGCTCTTGCAACTTTGTAATAAACTCTTCTTGTACTTTAATTATTTTTTCAGGAACAGCTTTTGCTATTTCTGAAAATGTTTGAACTTCTTTGGGTTCAATGTAAAAACTGTTTATCCCAAAATGTTCCCTCGTTGTTTCTAAGGCTTGTGAAAAATTTGTAAAGCCTTATAGATTGGCTTGGGACACTGCATATATTTAGCCATTGTTTCCCATTTATTAAAAATACCAATTTTAGTACCACGAAAACTAACATAATGGGTAAACTTGAGCCTTTGTTTTTCAGGTGTTTCTGTTCTTTGTTCATGGAAATAAATACTTAAAGCATTTAACACTTGTACTTTGAAAGTTGATGCTTGAGGCATGGTCTGAATGTGCCAGAGATTATCTAGCAGACACTGTTGTTTTTCAGTTAACATCATTCTGATGATTGGTTGGAACTTTGTATTCGGATCAATACACTTTTGTAAATCGTAGCTACCAAATGTAATGATCTAATTTTGTGTTTTCTGTGTATTTTTCATTTGTGTAAATTGTTTATTTTTCGGAGGTCGAACATCTGTAGTCTTCGATTGACTCGGATTGTAGAATTGTGCAATATTGTTGAAGTCGGTAATTAAGGCGGGCAACTATCTAAAACTTTATGTTTTTGATGCCCTCATTGATTGACTCATAATCTTTTCTGTCTTCTCCTCTTCAAATGATATACTCATGGAGAAGTCTGTGTAGGCTGTATAAGCTTAGCTTTTCCTTTATCTTTCTTCTTGTCCATCTAAGAACAAAAGTTTATTAATATTTCGAGATAACATATCGGCTATCCCATTGTTTTTTCCTTTAATATGTTCAAAATTTATAACATATCCACTTCCTTGAGTGATATTTTGTAAGCTAACCCATCGAGTCTTGTTTACCTTTTTACTTTGATCATTTTTTATAAATTTTACAACGGCCTCGCAATCGGTTCTAACTGTAAATTCTTTTTGTAGAAAAATTCTAAATTTTTCTAAAGCATAGATTAATGCTTGAATTTGAAATCGATGCTTGCCCAACTTGTCTTATTTTGGAAATTGCCACTAGCATAAGCATAAATTTTTTCTTCTTCTCTATAGCTATATTTGTTTGGTTTGCAGAGAAGAACTGCACCCCAACCTTCTTTTCATCCATCTGTTTCAATAATTATATAGTCTGTGATTGATGGCAATTTCAATGGTTTAATATTTCTTACTGCATTTTTTTATTTCTTTCACTAACTTTATATCTTCCTCCTTAAAATAACTTTGTCCATTTTTAGTTGTTTTACTATATAATAGCCCTATAACTCTGACAAATTTGGGATATATTTTTTACGTAATTTACAAATCCTAAAAATGTTTGTATTTGTTTTAAGTTTTTAAATTTTTCTGGAAAATCTAATATTTTAGTAGAAATATGTGATTGTAATTTTATTTTTCCATCTCCTATTTCTAGACCAAGAAATGATATTTTTCTTTTAAATAGTTTTATTTTTCGTTTGAAAACTACTATACCATTCCTTTTAATTTCTTCAAATATTTGTTGTAAATGTTGCTCATGTTCTTGAACTGTTTTACTTGCTACTAATATGTCATCAATATATACTAAACAAAAATCGTATTTCAAAAATATACTATCCATAAACCTTTGAAATATGGAAGGAGCATTTTTTAATCCAAAACTAAGAACATTTCATTCAAACTGTCCTTTGGAACATGTAAACGTTGTCCATTGTTTAAAGCTTTCTTCTAGTTTTAGCCGATTATGTCCTGATTTTGAATCAAACTTTTAGAAGACCTTTTTCTTTGTATTAGGTTTAGTAGATTGTCTTTATTTGAAATATTATATCCATCATCTATTGTGTTATCATTTAACCGTTTATAATTGTATACTATTCTAGCATTTCCTATTTTTATCTCACTATGATTTCTAACTATAAATGTTGCTGTTCTATGAGTGCTTTCTGATTTTTAAAATTAATCCTTGACCTATCATTTCAGTGATTTGTTTTCTAAATTCTTTTTCATCTAGTGGACTATATTCTACATTAGCTATTCTGATTGTAATATCAGGATTTTTTAGCTTAAACTTACATACATATTCTATTTGTGATTTTGTAATGTCTTCTCCTATAAGTCTTATTTTTTCTAAATGCAATATTATAGGATGATTAATACTTTTGTAACATCTCTTTCTTTTTCTTTTTCATGATTTAAAAATTCTGTTAAAAGTTTTATACTTTCATTTTCTATCAAATTATTTCTTTTTTTGTTTTAAAAATTCTAAATTTCCTTGTCCACCATGCTTTTGTGCAATTTCGGATGTATTGTTGTGTCTTATTGTTGGAAACGTATATATATGTTTACTAAAAGTGATGAAATTTTTTGTTATCGTAATAACACCATTTAATCATAATAAGAAGTTTAGGCCAATCACAAAATCTTTTGACTTAATATATTGGGTTTATATTTACCTGTGGCATGTCGTATTTTATACTATAATTTTTTGAAAAATCTAAAAATTGTGTACCTACAGGATCTAATAATGTGTTATAAAAATTAACCTATCTTCAACTATCCTACTAACCAAGTTGTATGGTAACTTTTTATGCTATTGTTCAGGAGCTAAGCTGTAAGATATTAAACTCTTAGTAGCTCCGGGATCTACTAATGCTGTAAGGTCTATGAATTATTGTTATCTAACCATAAACGACATTGCACATTGATCATATTCATTGATCCTTGTGTTTGTATATATATTTATTCTTCTCTTGATTCTGTTGACATTTGACTCATTTCTTCTACCACTTGTATTCTTTCTTTTATTAATTTTTCTATTTCATTTACTTTAATGTCTAATTTTTTTAATTTTAACGTATTTAATTCCACTGCTAATTCTATCTTTTTTAATTTTTTAATATTAAATCTGAGTTTGTAATATTTGTTGTTCCTGAGTTTGATGTAGTACCTATTTCTATATTGTATTCTTTTTTAAGACAAATACAAGATATTTCTTTGAAACATATGTCGCATTGTGACTTTTTCTATACTAGGGTAATATCCACAATTATAACATTTTATATAATTATTACCTCTTTTATGTTTCCAATCATGGTTACACATTTTGATATTCATATATATATATATATATATATATATATATATATATATATATATATATATATATATATATTACTCTAGCAATTGGTTTTTCATCTTCACTGTATATATTATAAATAGATCCATTATCTGAATCATCTGTTTTAATATTTTCTATTTCATAATGATTTAGTTGTTCTACTAGACTAGCTTTTTCAATGTTTTTATTTTTATTAGGACATTTATTTGCTAAATGTCTTTCATCTGCACATAAAAAACATTTACATTTTCTTGTTTGGGGTTTTCTAACATATCTGTTTTTATTGCATCTTGTCCGAATATTTTATTGTACATAGTATTTTTCTTATGTTCTTCTTTTTATCGTAAAACCCATAGGCGTGAGGTGTGTGAATAGTCGTTTTACAAAAGGCATACGCATTTCTTTTTAACTGTCCTTGTAGAGCTATTTTTTTATATTTATCTTCTAGTATACCAAATGTATATGTTATTCTTGGTCATATTCCTAGATCGTGTTGTTCTCCGTATGTTGTTTTCCATGATTCTTGTATACTTTTTCCTAGATCTCCTAGTAAATTTTTGAAATATTTGTCGCATAGATTGTCATCCATTGCTTTCCAAGTTTGTGATAATAATCTTATAAATCTAATGTAAATTCATTTATATATTTCATGTCAGCTATGCTTAATTGTTCTAGATTCCTTATAGCTGTGAATTGAATTAAGCTATTATTTTTAGCAGGATCAACACCTAGTATAAGGGTCCTTATTTGTGATATAAAATTATAGGGATTATCTCCTAATGCTTTTCAATTGTTTATTTCTGTAGAGTTTTGTGCCTTTTTACTTTGCCATATTCCTAGAGCTATTGGTCCTAGTGTGATTTTAAGTATGAGAACATGTCCATACTATCTTTTTATTTGTTTCCCACATTCTTACTACTATTTGTTCCCATGTTAATACTTCATCAATCCATAACTGGGGTTTTTGTTGTTTTAATAGTAACATACTACCACTATATTTGTCTTATGGGTAATCTGTTGTCACAATCTCAAAATCCGCGTGCGGGGTTTTACCGCGAGGCGCGTGACATACCAGGATCTCAGTCATTAGTTACCAAGAACGACTCTATATGATTAATAAACAAAACCAGAGTTAACGTTTAAAATACTGCGGAAGCGTTTTTAAAACCAGAAAACCCAAAACAAATAGTATGCAAAGAGAATGCGCAAAACAAACGCGCCCCAAACACAAATGTATAAAATGAAATAAATCCCAAAGTTGTAGACAAGCAAATGTAGACAACTCAACAATGCTGACGTGCGTGCTCCTAGGCAACTGGCAACCTTAACCTGAGAATAGCATACTAAACAAGTCAACACATGGTTGGTGAGTTCAAGAGTTTGCGTTAAAACATAAACCAATCAACAGTTTCCAGAGCATAAGTAGTGTATTGCAATAGATAGCTAGTCTATTAACATAAAAATATTAATCATAGTGATCTCGCGATTGAAGCTGACTGTGTTACGTTTGTTGCCTCCCGTCACGACTTACCAGGTCGTGACGAATATAAGTTAGGACAATATTGCACCCGTTTGACCTCGAGTCGCACAGGTGGGGCTCGTCAGACCCAGTAGTACTACCCAAAATTTCCCCGCTAGTCAATATTAACAATCCGAAAGTGTGAGGACTTTCCATGGTAAACAACACTATATCAATATTATACACACTCATATATAAAAGCGTTTGTAAACAGTATGCCATCTCCCCCAAAAGAGATTATGTAAAAGAGTGGGGCAAGAACTCACCTGATGCGTGCAAGAATTAACTTAGAGCTTAACTTGAAAGAAAAAGGGGAAAGACAACCTTCAAAGGTCACCTAGAACACAAGAGTACATAAGTACGTGCACACAGAAACAACGTGAAACCCTAAGTGCTCTACAAACCAAGGAACTCAAAGTTTTAGAATACAAGACACACTTGACCCAGTTGACCCGTTTGACCCGTTGGTGACATTATAGGTGATAACTCGTTAATAATAACACAACAGCATGTCATACATGATCAACATACCACTTGATTACATATAGCACTTCATTAACCACATGTACTACCTAGATCATCATACAACTAGATATCACACAATTCATGCGAATCACAACAGGCCAAAACAGGTAACAACCCAAATCAACATTCATACAACATAAACAACACATTTAGTCACCTTAGAAACCATCCATGAACACACTAGCATGATCCTAATATCCCAAACATGCTCAAATCATCCAATTCAAGGATTTGCACAATTAAAGTTTCTCTTTTGGGAAAGTTCATCCCAAATTCATCAAACTCACACTACGTTCATGAATTCATCAATTATATACCAATTCAAGTCCATGACAACATCTAAACATGTTCAACAACACCTAATCATCATGATTCATCAACGTTCAACACCAAAAGTTACTATTTTTAGCAATGTATGAACTATATGACATCTTCTTGATTTTAAATTGTTCATAACATCAACTTAACATCTAATCATCATCACAAACACATCCATAACATACATACATCATCCAATCATCAATTCATGCAAAATAAAGTTACTATTATTAGTAACCTACGAACAACGTATCAAAATCATAGCTTTCTTGAAAAATCGACGTTAACTAGCATATATACAATCCAACTAACATAATAACAACATCAAACAACCAACATTCAACATCCAATTTGATCCAAATCGCCTCAAACTCTCGGCCAAGATGATCATATGAACAAACAACCAAAATCCAAACTTTCTTGCATAATCAACGTTAACTAGCATCAATACAACCTAACTAACATCATAACATCACCAAACAACCAAAATCGACTTCCAATTGTAAAATTCGAATACCAACTTTAGGCCAACATGAAAACCATCATAAGAACACAAAATCTAACCTTTAAATCGCCAAAAAGGACACGAATTGATGCTTCTAATGTGTTCTATGACTTGTGATCGATCAAATCCGATGCTTTGTTGATGTTCTTGGCCGAAAATCGCAAAGGGAGAAGGGGAGGGAGGTCGCGGCCGATTATGGGAAAATTAGGGTTTGGGATTTTGATTTGTAACATAATTAATCACAATTACCCTTTTACCCTTATAATTTGTATTTTTATAAAAATTAAGCTTTTAAACTCTTTTAAAAGGTTTTTAACTATAACAACAAACATATAAACTAACAATGACAATTATATATATCACCTTTATTAGATACAAAACATACAGGTTAAATACACGCGTTTCCACGTTACGCGATAAAATTACAGTTAACATTTAAATCACATAAGCATAGCTTAATAATCACATTGTTAACCTAATTATCATCAATTTAACATTACTGATTATTATTAAGTCACCAACGTTCAACGACAACTAGTGTGTGCTCCCGACACGTGTATGCAAGACTTAACGGAAACTAACGGAGTTTGGTAACGGAAAATTACCGGATGTCACATTATCCCCATGTTGAAAGAATTTTCGTCCCGAAAATTGCGTTACATGGTGAGTGTTCCATCACTGGTCTACTGCATTGGCACAAGGAAATCGAAATCGTGTGAGTTTTGGATGAGTTGTCACATCATCCCCATGTTGAAAGAAATTTCGTCCCGAAATTTAATCAATACCTTCACCAGTGGCATCGTCCTTCGAATAGCTGAGGGTACTTAAGCTTCATTTGGTCTTCACGTTTCCACGTGAATTCTGGTCCACGTCTCGAGTTCCATCGAACTTTGACAATGGGTATCTTGCTTTGCTTAAGTGTCTTCACCTCACGATCCATCACTTCGACAGGTTCCTCAATGAAGCGTAATTGCTCGTCTACTTGAACTTCTTCCAGTGGTACGACCATCGTTTCATCCGTTAAACATTTCTTTAGATTTGAAACATGGAATACATCATGGATTCCACTCAGTGAATCAGGTAAGGCTAGTCGATAAGCCACTGGACCAATTCTTTCCACTATCTCAAATGGTCCAACGTATCTCGGATTTAGCTTTCCTCGCTTACCAAACCGAACTACGCCTTTCCATGGTGAAACTTTCAATAAAACCTTGTCACCAACTTGAAATTCCAAAGGTTTCCGTCGCTTGTCAGCATAGCTTTTCTGTCTGTCTCGCGCTGCGGCCATGCGGTTTCTTATCTGAACAATCTTCTCAGTTGTCTCGTGTACTAACTCAGGACCCGTTAATTGACTATCACCAATTTCAGCCCAGCAAACTGGTGATCTACACTTTCTCCCATACAAAGCTTCAAAAGGTGCTGCCTTTATACTAGTGTGATAACTGTTGTTGTTAGAAAATTCCACCAATAGTAGGTGAACTTCCCAGTTATTCCCGAAATCAATCACACAAGCACGTAACATGTCCTCCAAAGTCTGTATAGTACGCTCGCTTTGACCATCAGTCTGTGGATGATAAGCAGTACTCATATCCAATCGTGTACCTAAAGCTTTCTGCAACGACTGCCAGAAGTGTGATGTGAAACGAGAATCGCGATCAGAAATAATTGAGATTGGTACTCCATGCCTCGAAACGATCTCCTTCAAATAGAGTCGGGTTAACTTCTCCATCTTATCTGTTTCCTTTATTGCTAGGAAATGAGCAGATTTTGTCAATCGATCCACGATAACCCATATTGTGTCGCAACCAGTAGAAGTACGAGGTAACTTAGTAATAAAATCCATTGATATCTGATCCCACTTTCACATAGGGATCTCGGGTTGTTGTAATAATCCAGATGGTTTTGATACTCCACCTTCACCTTTGAGCAGGTCAGACACTTGCTCACATAAGTAGCTACATCTGCTTTCATGTTAGGCCACCAATAGTGCGCCTTCAAATCGTGGTACATCTTGTCAGATCCAGGATGTATGGAGTACTTAGACTTGTGAGCCTCACTCATCACCAAGTCTCTCAGGTCTCCGTGGAGAGGTACCCATAGTCTATCCATGAAATAACGAATCCCATCCGGCTTTACTTCTAGTTGCTTTTCCATTCCTCGTAACCCTTCTAAACTCATATTTTCTACTTTCAGAGCTTCAGTTTGAGCATCACGGATTTGTTCAGGTAATTGCGTACTAATCGTTAGTTGCAAAGCTCGCACTCGTCGAGGTTTAGCAGCCTCTTTTCTACTCAGCGCGTCAGCAACTACATTGCTTTCCCCGGGTGGTACTTGATAGCACAATCATAGTCGTTTAATAACTCTACCCAGCGCCTTTGCCTCATATTCAACTACTTTTGCTCAAAGATATGCTGAAGACTCTTGTGATCGGTGTAGATGGTGCATTTGGTACCGTACAAGTAATGTCTCCAGATCTTCAAGGCAAACACTACCGCACCCAGTTCCAAGTCATGGGTGGTGTAGTTCTTCTCATGAATCTTCAACTGTCTAGAGGCATATGCTATCACTTTATCCCGGCATCAGGACGCATCCAAGTCCTTGAATAGAAGCGTCACAATAGACTACGAAATCATCACTACCATCCGGTAACACTAATATTGGTGCGCTACACAATTTATGTTTCAGCAACTGAAAAGCAGATTCCTGATTCTCACCCCATTTGTACGTCGTTCCCTTGTGAGTCAAAGCTGTGAGAGGTTGTGCAATCTTAGAGAATCCTTCAATGAATCGTCGATAATATCCGCTAATCCAAGGAATTGTCGTATCTCACTCGGTGTCTTAGGAACAGACCAATTCTTTATCGCTTCAATCTTAACAGGATCAACATGTATTCCCTTCTCGTTGACAATATGACCCAAGAATTGTACCTCACGTATCCAGAAATCACACTTAGAAAACTTTGCATACAGTTGTTCCTTTCTAAGTAATTCTAAGATTAAACGTAAGTGCTTCTCATGTTCTTCCTCGGTCCTTGAGTATATCAGTATGTCATCGATAAAGACGATAACAAACTGATCAAGATAAGGTTTGCACACGCGATTCATGAGGTCCATGAATACTGCTGGTGCATTCGTCAACCCAAATGGCATGACCAAAAATTCATAGTGACCATATCGTGTACGGAAAGCAGTTTTCAAGATGTCCTCTTCTCGAACTCTCAGCTGATGATACCCAGACCTCAGATCAATCTTAGAGTAATAGCTTGATCCTTGCATCTGATCAAACAAATCATCGATACGAGGTAAGGGATATCTATTCTTGATAGTAACCTTGTTCAGTTCCCTATAGTCAATGCACATTCGAAATGTACCATCCTTCTTCTTCACAAATAGAACTGGCGCTCCCCAGGGCGACGAACTGGGTCGGATAAACCCTTTATCCAACAGTTCTTGGAGTTGGGCGGATAATTCTTGCAGTTCGTTCGGAGCTAACCGGTACGGTGCTCTCGCAATTGGAGCGGCTCCTGGAGTCAACTCAATCTGGAATTCAACTTGACGATGAGGCGGTAATCCAGGCAGGTCTTCCGGAAACACCTCGGGAAACTCACGAACTACGGGAATATCCTCTATCTTCTTTTCCTCAGTCTGTTTATCTGTGACGAGTGCCAATATGGCCAGTCGTCCCTTTCGTAACAACTTCTGCGACTTCATAAACGAGATGATACCTATCACCGCACCACTCCTATCACCTCTGACCGTAAGGACTTCTTCACCAATAGGAATCCGTATGATCTTCTCGTGGCATATGACTTCCGCTTGTTTATCGGAAATCCAATCCATGCCTACTACCACATCAAAGCTTCCTAACATAACAGGCATGAGATCTATGGTGAATGTATGACCAGCAAGCTCTATCTTGCAGTCTCTAAGAATATGCGTTACGTGAATCTGTGTACCGTCAGCTAACTCTACGGTGTATGTAGATTCTAAGGTTGATGGCATATCACTTAAAAGACTACAGAACCTAGTGGACACGAAACTTCTATCGGCTCCAGTATCGAATAATACAGTAGCAAAATGACCATTAACCGAAAATTTACCAGTTACTGTTGTAGGATCGTTTAGAGCCTCGCCTGAGCCAATGACGAAGGCCCTTCCTTTGGCTCCATTGTTGTTTCCACCATTGTTGTTGTCGTTACCATTGTTGTTGTTATTGTTGCCATTGTTATTATTGTTGTTGTTCCCATTGTTGTTGTTACCATTACCATTCCTCTTAAGTTGGGGACAGTTGCGTTTGTAATGACCTTCTTTTCCGCACTCAAAACAACCTTTCGGAGTTTCTTGCCATTGTTGAGGCTTCTTCATCAGTTCACCCCGATAGTCTTTGGCTGCGTGACCAATCTTCCCATAACGTTGGCACTTGAAGTTATCACATCGACCCACATGGTGGTAGTTACACCGGTTGCACTTCGGCAGTCTTCCACCATACCCACCGGGTCCTTGATTTGAGGGAGTTGCCTGGTTGAAGCTTCGGTTGTTATCAAACTTCCGTTGCTGTTGCTGACTTTACTGCTGTTGTTGAGGTTGAGATTGGCTGCTGGATGACGATCCCTTGTTGTTCAAACTATCCCACTTGCGTTTATGGTCGGGCACGCTTGCCACCGCGCCCCGCTTCGGTAATCGACCTTGCTCGACTGCTTGATCAGTCAGCCTGTGGGCTGTTCGGATAGCTTGCTATATAGTAGTGGGGTTAGAAGCAGTTACCATACTTTGAATTTCGGGCACTAATCCCCGTATATAGTGCTCAACTCTCTTGTGCATTTCATTCACCATCCCTGGGCATAAAATAGCGAACTCGTGAGTACGGGTCGTGTAGGCTTCAATTTCTGAGCCTTGCATTTTGAGTTGCCAGAACTCAATCTCCAGTTTCTGCACTTCATTTCGGGGGCAGTATTCTTCGGTCATAATCCCCTTAAACTCATCCCAAGGTAATTCATTGATCACTATATTATGGTGATCCTGTGCGTCCATGCGCCCACTAAGTGCTACAACGTTGCCTGCCAGAGTATGATGTCCACCAATGGCCATCGAGAGTCGCTCCTGAAGCGTATCTACCTGGTAACGCAGCTGACGCATCTCAGATCGTAATGCAGAGTTCTCATCAGTGAGTCCTCTAATCCGCTGTCGCTCTGTGTCCAGTGTGGCTACTAGGGCTGCAAATGCCTGCTCCAGAGGGATGCTCAAGGTAGGAAGTGTAGGCAAAGTAGAGGCGGTCGATGACCTAGTCCTAGGTCGTGTAGAAGCTACTGGTGGTACGCGCTCTCTATAAGCCATACGGTTAATGTAGGTGGGGTAGAAATCCCAGTTACGCGAAGGATCGAGCTCAGGAGGTATGAAAGGCTGATCCCAGTCTATCTCGCCACGAGGATAAGGATGTCGGGGCCAGTTAAATCCCCTGTCAGGTACGGGAGACGTAGGAGGTGATTCAGATCGTGCAGGTCTCTTGCCTAAATTCCTGGACGACGATGCCATGCTGCGAAGTACGTGTTGCGTATGCCAATGAGTATACAGTAAGGAGAGTAAGCGATAAGTAACTAACAACTGTGCGGTTATAGTCTAGTGTGTGTATGCAACCTAGTTCCCTATAACCAATGGCTCTGATACCATTCTGTAACATCCGGCCCCTCATACCACCAATATTGTCCGCTTTGCCCACGAGGAGCTCACGGATTTGCTTTTGGTTGCCCGGGTGAAAACTTCCCAGGGAGGTCACCCATCCCTAGATTGCTGCCACCTGAGCACGCTTAACTGTGGAGTTCTCCTCTCATCCACAACCAATACATCCAAAACGCGTTGGTGATATTAGAGACCGGACATTCCTTATGAACCAGGAATCTCTCCTGACCACGGCCGATGTGGGATATATGTAGGGTGTCACAATCACCCCCCTTTGGACTCATCGTCCTCGACGAGCCCGAGAACTCACCATACCCGGTGAAGTTTGTCCCACCATCCCGAACGGCACAGGAGTGGCTCTGATACCAATCTGTCACAACCTCAAAATCCGCGTGCGGGGTTTTACTGCGAGGCGCGTGACATACCAGGATCTCAGTCATTAGTTACCAAGAACGACTCTATATGATTAATAAACAAAACCAGAGTTAACGTTTAAAATACTGCGGAAGCGTTTTTAAAACCAGAAAACTCAAAACAAATAGTATGCAAAGAGAATGCGCAAAACAAACGCGCCCCAAACACAAATGTATAAAATGAAAATAAATCCCAAAGTTGTAGACAAGCAAATGTAGACAACTCAACAATGCTGACGTGCGTGCTCCTAGGCAACTGGCAACCTTAACCTGAGAATAGCATACTAAACAAGTCAACACATGGTTGGTGAGTTCAAGAGTTTGCGTTAAAACATAAACCAATCAACAGTTTCCAGAGCATAAGTAGTGTATTGCAATAGATAGCTAGTCTATTAACATAAAAATATTAATCATAGTGATCTCGCGATTGAAGCTGACTGTGTTACGTTTGTTGCCTCCCGTCACGACTTACCAGGTCGTGACGAATATAAGTTAGGACAATATTGCACCCGTTTGACCTCGAGTCGCACAGATGGGGCTCGTCAGACCCAGTAGTACTACCCAAATTTCCCCGCTAGTCAATATTAACAATCCGAAAGTGTGAGGACTTTCCATGGTAAACAACACTATATCAATATTATACACACTCATATATAAAAGCGTTTGTAAACAGTATGCCATCTCCCCCAAAAGAGATTATGTAAAAGAGTGGGGCAAGAACTCACCTGATGCGTGCAAGAATTAACTTAGAGCTTAACTTGAAAGAAAAAGGGGAAAGACAACCTTCAAAGGTCACCTAGAACACAAGAGTACATAAGTACGTGCACACAGAAACAACGTGAAACCCTAAGTGCTCTACAAACCAAGGAACTCAAAGTTTTAGAATACAAGACACACTTGACCCAGTTGACCCGTTTGACCCGTTGGTGACATTATAGGTGATAACTCGTTAATACTAACACAACAGCATGTCATACATGATCAACATACCACTTGATTACATATAGCACTTCATTAACCACATGTACTACCTAGATCATCATACAACTAGATATCACACAATTCATGCGAATCACAATAGGCCAAAACAGGTAACAACCCAAATCAACATTCATACAACATAAACAACACATTTAGTCACCTTAGAAACCATCCATGAACACACTAGCATGATCCTAATATCCCAAACATGCTCAAATCATCCAATTCAAGGATTTGCACAATTAAAGTTTCCCTTTTGGGAAAGTTCATCCCAAATTCATCAAACTCACACTACGTTCATGAATTCATCAATTATATACCAATTCAATTCCATGACAACATCTAAACATGTTCAACAACACCTAATCATCATGATTCATCAACGTTCATCACCAAAAGTTACTATTTTTAGCAATGTATGAACTATATGACATCTTCTTGATTTTAATTGTTCATAACATCAACTTAACATCTAATCATCATCACAAACACATCCATAACATACATACATCATCCAATCATCAATTCATGTAAAATAAAGTTACTATTATTAGTAACCTACGAACAACGTATCAAAATCATAGCTTTCTTGCAAAATCGACGTTAACTAGCATATATACAATCCAACTAACATAATAACAACATCAAACAACCAACATTCAACATCCAATTTGATCCAACATCGCCTCAAACTCTCGGCCAAGATGATCATATGAACAAACAACCAAAATCCAAACTTTCTTGCATAATCAACGTTAACTAGCATCAATACAACCTAACTAACATCATAACATCACCAAACAACCAAAAATCGACTTCCAATTGTAAAATTCGAATACCAACTTTCGGCCAACATGAAAACCATCATAAGAACACAAAATCTAACCTTTAAATCGCTAAAAAGGACACGAATTGATGCTTCTAATGTGTTCTATGACTTGTGATCGATCAAATCCGATGCTTTGTTGATGTTCTTGTCCGAAAATCGCAAAGGGAGAAGGGGAGGGAGGTCGCGGCCGATTATGGGGAAAATTAGGGTTTGGGATTTTGATTTTGTAACATAATTAATCACAATTACCCTTTTAACCCTTATAATATGTATTTTATAAAAATTAAGCTTTTAAACTCTTTTTAAAAGGTTTTTAACTGTAACAACAAACATATAAACTAACAATGACAATTATATATATCACCTTTATTAGATACAAAACATACAGGTTAAATATACGCGTTTCCACATTACGCGATAAAATTACAGTTAACATTTAAATCACATAAGCATAGCTTAATAATCACATTGTTAACCTAATTATCATCAATTTAACAATACTGATTATTATTAAGTCACCAACGTTCAACGACAACTAGTGTGTGCTCCCGACACGTGTATGCAAGACTTAACGGAAACTAACGGAGTTTGGTAACGGAAAATTACCGGATGTCACATCTGTTACCTCTTTCTCTTATTGTTGATTCTTGATTATAATTTATAGAGGGTGTTGCCCATGGTTCTCTACCTAGGGTTTCATGTGATATTACTTAACCTGTATCCCCACTCCATTCTACTCTTGGTCTAACATTTCTATTTCTCATTTGTTCATCTACATCCATAAAGACTTGCTCTTGTTTATAAATTCAGATAACATGGTTTTCTCTTGTAAAATATTTTCTACTAGAGGCAAATTGTAGTATTCTTGCAATTTATTATAACTTTGTTCGTATGTCATTCCTAATTCTGTTATACATTCTATAATCATATCATCTACTTCTTCTTGTGCTTTTAGTTCTGTAAATTTTCTATTTATTATTTGTTCAATTGTTTTATTAATTTCTTCAGTTTTAAATCCTGTTATTTCTTTATCTTCATCGTCTAGTAGTGTGTAATTCATATATTCTTGTTCAAATTGTAGGAATTCAGGATTTATTTGGACTTCCTCATTTTCTGTATCATATATTGGTTGTACCTCATCATTATCTTCAAGTAATTCTATATTCATAAATTTATATTACGTATTTTCTTCATTGATTTTCTCATTATAGTTTATTTGAAATCTGTGAATCTTAAACTTTACTTTCTATTTAATCCTTCATATATAAAACTTTTCTTTGGGATTAAGACTATATTTTTTTTCTTTTAAATCATTTATATCCCATTCTAATCCTGTTAGTTGTTCAGGATCGATTTTGATTGGATCTATCATCTGTATTGATTTCGATGCTATGGTTTTTACAATTCTCTTTATATTTACTTAATATTTCATACCTGAATTAGTACTAGCTTTTTCTAATACCCCTATGCTGATAACTATGTTTTTTTCTTCGTAGTCTTCATATCTTTTTGTTTGTAAGGCTATTTTTATATTCTGTAAATCTATTATATCTTTTAATATTCATATTGTACAGTAAAATAATGTTGTATTCTGACTTAGATCAACTTCCATTCCTGAAATTATTGTTTTTTTTATTTTTGTTTCTAACTTTTGTCTAATATTAAGGCTGATAATTTAGTTCCCAGATTGTTTTGTTCCTAAAGCTTTTACTCCTATCACTATTAATCCTGTATCTACAAAGTGTTTTCCTAAATGTTTAAGTTTTTGTATAGTTTTGATAATAACAAATCTATAGTTACTGATTTTTCTACTACCCTAAGGCTTTCTTCTCTAGTGCTTCTTATTAATATTGTATTTATATTGAATATTCCTGTTTGATATAGTATTCTGGGATTAAGTATATCTAATTGATGTTGATTATATAGATTTATATTTTTATCTACATATATTTCTTCTTCTAATTGTATAGTATGTCTAGGACTATTAGGTCCTTACCCTCTTCTTATTGTTTTGTTTAAAAACGAATTAGATATTATTGTATCATGTATACTACTTGTTGAATTTCTAGCTTCTTGCATTGTTCTATTACTTAGAAAATTATTTCTCATTTTCGTGGTTGCCAGTGCTTATAGGGCGTTGGTTTTTTGGATATTCTTATATCGTCAATGTTTAATTTATTTATCGCGTCTGTTATTTTGTCTACCTCTATATGTATATTATTATTTTGTTTGCTTTCGGGATGTTTTTCTAGACTTGTTTACTTAATTTCTCTTATGATTTGATTATTTTGATATTTTATATAGTCTAAATTTTTTTTATATATTTTTTAATTTCTTCTGTGTATACTGAAAGTTTTTCTATCAACTGTTTATTAGTTGCTGATTCTTTTTTAAGGTTGATGCCTAGATTTAAAACTAGATCTGTTAACACGTTTAAATGTGGATTGTCTGTATGTAAACTATGCTTACAATTATCTTTAATTCTACAAGTAAAACTATAATTTTCTGTATTAATATTTCTAGGATTTGATTTTTCTAAAAATTCTAAATTTAACAATTCAAGTTTTTTTAATTGGCGAGGGAGGTTGATTAAACTCTATGATTAATGAATTCCGACTCCTTAGTTTCATTATTTTATCCTTAGTTTTCTCTTAAGATCTTCTTATACTTCATATATCATTATTATCTAATTAATTATCTAATACATTAATCGAAACCTCGTTCCAATTTGTTATCAAAGCATCGACCGTATTAAAACTCAATAATAAATAGGAGTCAACTAAGGTATAAATGTGCTCATCAATAACGAGGTTAAGTTCTTTACAAAATCACGTTACTACAAAACACATACATAACCCACTACTTTTAAGTTAAAAGATTTAATCACGTTAAATAGTAATCACACAAATATATATTACCCTTTTGTGTGATGATATATAGATGATGAGCACAGGAATCAAGAGCCGGAATTCCGACTCGTTTTATCAAAATTTGCATAACAGTGTCTAAGAATATAATAATGTTATAAATAATATACAAAGATAAACTACATGTTTAAACAAATATCAAAATATTTTATGTTTGACGTTGATTTGCAATTTTAGTGAAATATGAAAACTTAAATAAATAAAATTTGTCCCTGAGGGTTATGTGGTTCGACCACCCAAATTGATTGATATGTTCACCAGCTTCAAATGTAAAGGATTCAAAGAGTCATAACCAGACCCGTTAGTTACCCAGTTCTAGCATGATTGGCCTAGTCCAGTTCAGTCATGAAAACACTGTGTTTTATTGTGATCATACTTATGCATTTCTATGATCTACAAAACGAAGATTCCGAAAGTGAACTAATAGGCATTACGTTGTTTGTTTTCTTAATAAAAAAAAAAAACAAACTGTTACCAATTATTTAATCATAATCGGATATACTATAAAAGCTATTGCATGCGGCTATAAGCATGATGAATTGACCTCAAACCTAAAAGACACAAACTGTATGATTAATGTGGGTTTATCGTATAATTGTATTGTCATCTGATTCAATAAACAAATGATTAGTTGGATATTGATGAACCAACTACGAAGTTGACATTATATAAAGAGTTAATTACATAAATAGTCTCTGTGGTTTATGTAAATTAACAGGTTTGGGTACTAAGCAAAAAAAGTAACAAGTTTGAGTACTCACGTAAAAATTTGTAACAAGTTTGAGTATTAACACTAACAGATGTTAGATTTTCTGTTAAGTTTAAGGGCAATTTAGCATTTTCACATTATAGGATTATTATGTAAATTAAAGGGACTATTTGTGTAATTTAATTAAAATATTATGTTTTATATAACTCTACACACACACACACACACACACACACACACATATATATATATATATTATATATATATATATAGAGAGAGAGAGAGAGAAATAATCACTGAACAATGCTACTTACCACCGCCGCCGCTGGCATCACCAGCGGCCATCACCGCCCTCACACCACCATCATCCATATCCACCTTTGGTACCTTCATCATCATCACCATCAGCCATATCACAAAATCCTCCTCCCCTTTCCCATGTTAACTTCCAATGAACCACCCACCACTAGCCACTAACACCACCACCGTCACCCCTTTCCCCTGTTATCTTCCAACGCCTGTCACCACCGTCGGTCTCATCGCCGGTCACCACCTTCGCCATCACCGCCAGTCACCACCGCACCGGTACCTTCACACCACTGCACCAATACCCTCACACCACTGCACCTTTCTCGAGCATCCTCATCGTCATCACCAAATCCCCTTCCCTTTCCCCTATAAAAGACTAAACCCAAATCGACCACCCAGCACCAGCCTGTACCATCATGTACCACTCAATGCCCTGATTGAGATCTAAACCTAGCTGCCTCACGACCTCCAAACACCCCAATTTTAGGGTTTTTTTATAATTTAATGGTTAACAGGGGAAAGGAAAAGGGGATTTGGTGAGATGATGATGATGGTGCGATGGTGGAGGTGGGGATGATGATGACGATGATGGTGATATTGCGATGATGGTGATGATGCAGTGATTGTTATGAGATGGCGATAGTGATGATGCGATGATTATGGTGATGTTGAGATGGTGGTGATATTGCGGTGATGGTGGGTAGATGGTGATAACTATGGTCTTCGTGGGTGTTCAGTGATGGCTGTGGGTGGTGGTGACTGTCACACCCCAACCTTAACAGCGGAAACGTCGAGATGTGAGGGTTAAGATTGTTCATGCCACACAACGCTAATTTAAAATGACAATATTATTAAATATCAATATTCATAACATACATTTAAGAAATAATATAAGTTCTAACATTCAACAATACATAAGATTTCTAACATCATATGATAATAAGTGTCTTTTTATTTTAATCTAGATCCAATCCTAGATGTAAGCAAGTCTTCAAAAACAAGCTAAGCAGTATCATTTTCTGAAACATATTAAAAATAATGTCAACAATATGTTTGTGAGTTTCCATAGATTTTAATACATAGATATATATATATATATCAAAGATGGCAATTCACGTCATAGGTTATTGAATAAAGTAAATAAAGATGGATGAACAATTATAACAATCAAACCTTGACAAATATGGCCATTACAAGATTAAACGATTAGCTAAGTGTATTTGGTTCCCATAATGCTCAAGAATACGACACTAGGAGTCGGCAATACCTCGGCTTTAGTACCAAATAGGCTTGCCGGGCCCATAGATCTATGACGTTGCCAGACTAGCAATAGTTAATGATTGTATCTTACAATGGTAATCACATGATAGTTACAAGATTTCAAATAACCATGACAAAAATAAGATGAATTGCACAAGTGTTACAAGATTAAAAGGCGGTTACAAGTGTGTTTATGATACGTTTAACATGTTTCACCCCAAAAGTGTGAAATAATATAAAAAGGGGTATGAAAACTCACATGGATAATAAGGATGGGCAAATAAAAAGTCTTGTATATAATGCCGAGGATACGATAACGATCGACCTAAATGAAATGTCGTATTAAGTTAATCATGGTAATTTTGGTATTATATTTATAAACCGTTAGTCTATGATTTTTATGTTATTAAATAGATGTAATTTATTATTATTTTAGTAATTAAATGATTTAAACAAGAATTTTAGTGATTAACACTATTAATAAAAGTTATACTTTTATTATCAAAAGGGTTTTTAAAAATAGTAAATTTGTAATATTAAAAGATTAATATAATTCTATTAATTACAATGGGTGCACATTTTAAATATGTACATATTTATATATTTCTTTTCTTTTAAATATACATGAATTTGTAAATATATAATATAAAGAAGGATTTACTAAATTAAGATTCTTTTGGGAATTTAAAAGAGACTAATGTAATTACAAATTAAAATTTAATACAAATTTATATTTTGTAACTATTTTTATAATTTTTAAAATAAAATTATAGGAGTTTATTAATTAAATTTCTAAGAAATTTAAAAGAATTAGTTTTATATAATTTCTAATTTGGAAAATGATTTTTATTGGATAAACAATAATATTAAAATGTTTTCTGCCATTGAAAATTAAAAAAACACCTTTTAAAAATAAAAGCTGGGACTCGGGTTCGAACCCGGGTCCCTAGCTTCAACTCCCCATACTTGAACCGTTGGGCCAAGGCCCTAGTCTGTGTTAAACTTCGGGAATGGAGTTTAAAAGCTGTAACCATGAAGCAAAAATTCAACTCACATGAACCCAAGATTCAAATTCAACAAACGAACCGTAATCAAATAGGAACAATGAAATTAACCATGGGGCTTTGCATCCCCATGATTAATCGTGTATGATGATGTTTTAACTCACTTGAAATGGTTGAGAAATCAACAATTTCGAATCCGAGTTAAACCTCGACTGGACTATCTTCAATTCGAGTGGGAAATGTTGATTATAATCAAATTCAAAGTACCAGAGGCTTCAACTGATGTATAAGATCAAAAGCCCTCTGTCAATTGTTGCTTATAATGCTCGGAAGTCGGAGTTCGATTAGGTTGCAGGTCCGATGAGTTCACTGTGGTAATTTGGAAGTTTGAATGTGTTTCAGACGAAATTGGGAGTGTGTGAAGCTTTGTAACACTCATATGATGATTAACCCTTGTTGTAAACACATGATTAGTTCCGTTTCTTGTTGATTAATGTTGTTGTTCTTAATGGGTTTCGGTTTCAATTGAAAGGATTGAAAACAGGCGATTAATGTCAAATTAAAGTTTTTGTAATGTTCGAAACGGTTGTGCGATTGTAATAGGGTGGTTTATTGGAGTTTAAGTCGATGGAATCTACTGTTGGAGGTTTGGCCGGAGCTCGCCGGAGCTCGGCCGGGGTGTTCTCCGGAAAAACGGGGCGACAGGGGGGAGAATTTGGGTTTTAAAACATTTTACACTTTGGCCCTTGTACTTTATATTTTATCCATTTAAAACCAAAGTTTCAGTTTTAGTTTTTAATCAATTTACAACTTTAGTCCCTGTAGTTCTAAACTTTGTTATTTTTTGCGCAAAGCTATTTAATTTCAAGATTTAACACTTATTATGCTTATTATTATTATTATTTTTATTTTCATTATCATTATTATCTTTATTAATTATTTTCATTATTATTATTATTATTTATCTAATTATTAAATTACATCCAAGTTATAATGATTTTCCAAGAAATTACAACTAAGTCCCCGTACATGTATTAATAACAAAACGAACCCTTACAAGAGATAACGACGTTAATCAAACGTTAAATAAAAATACGAGACGTCACAGTGACGGTGGGTAGATGGTGGTGGTGGTGGGTAGATGGTGGTGGTGGTGGGTAGATGGTGGTGATTGTGGCTGATGGGGGAAAGGAGGTTAGGTTTTTTAAAGTTAGAGTTAATTACAGTAATGATCCCTGGATAAAATAAATATGTAAAATTACAAAAGTAGTTTCTCAAAGGGTATTTTAGTCATTTTACTTAAACTTAACAGAAAAACTAACGTCTGTTAGTCTTAGTACCTTAACTCGTTACAAAATTTAAAACACATTACCCTAACCTATTACAAAAAAGTCTTAGTACCCAAACATGTTATTTTGAATATACCACAGGGACCATTTATGTAATTAACTCTTATATAAACATAAATCAATTTTTTAGCTTATCAGTAAGTTTTATAGTACATTTATGCAACAACTAATTAAGTGCATGTTTCCTAACACTAGTAAAAACTTATAAATAATTAGAACCTTCAAAAGGATGAATATATATGAATAGTTAACCTATGCTAAATCAATAGGACGATTTTGATATGAGTGCACTGTGTATACATAAGTGTTATATAAAATATACAAATATTAGGAACCATATACTAAAAAACGAATATAATGGCCATAAGAAAAATAATATATGAATTTATATTTATAAGTCTATACAAGTTGTACATTATTTGTTTATTAATATAATAATTTTAAGCTCCTTATCTGTTTCTGTCTTTGTTGCTTGCATCGAGTGTATTATAAAAATAGATTTAAAGTTGTTGTAGCTTAATAGTTTTGGCTTCTTGTATCATTTAAACTAATTATTTAGGTTTTCTTACTTTTCTCATTTATATATAGTAAATAAGTCCATATAACAGTATAAACCGGTGAATGCAACAATGCTAATGTCATTGCATATATCAACTTTATTATAGGTAGACTTAAAGCATTCACATCTCACTTTTTATCTTCATATCTATAATTACATTAAAATAACTATTTTTTTCTTATTTTTAATTAAATAATAATTTTTAATACCTTTATCATTATCTTTTCTCTCATCTCTACTCACAATCACTTTCAAAAAATATCAAAAAATTAATAGAGATGAACAGTATTTTATCAAATATAGAGATGAACAGTAACATGTTCTTTATTCTCCATTCATAACAACTTAAAACCATTCTCTGTAATATAAATAACACACTCACAAATATATAGAGATTGAAATGTAAATGTTCTTATAAATAAAAAAATATGAAATATAAGAAATATGATAAGCAACATTTCAACATATAATATTTAAAATTGTGTTATAGAATAGTTGACAGTGACAAAATTGATGGGAGATCAATATGTTAATTTCATAAAATAATAAAATTGAAATTAATTATAATTGGATAAAATCTAAACCACATAATTTTGATAAGCTTCATAACATCAGCCGCTTAAATGCAACATATTCATTTTTCTCAGCAGTATAGTTTTTAATTAGTATAACTTAATAAATAAAAACTACATAGTTTAAGAAAAGAAATAAAAAAAAACATTTCATCACAATTCTAAGCTGACCAACTATCACACAAGCAGATCACGTAATCGTTATTCGAAAACGATATCATTAAATTCAAGTTTTATTATTCTTAGAGATTAATTAAACGCATGCTTTTCAAAATTAATATCATAGATTTAAAGTACGTTTTCCACAAGATAAATTTGTGAAATAATTAAGTGCACAATTTTCCTTATAGGGTCATATGGATACAAGAAGAATCAAACACCAAGTTCCAAAATGTATTATTCAACCCTTTATGATAGAAAGTATGAAAATGATCACCACTCCACAGTCCACCTCATAGACATGTACCTAACCATCTTTACTAGTACACTTAACAAATAACACAACCAATGGGGTCATCTTCCTCAGAATGAACACAATATCGTGGTGTCAGGTAATTATATGGATTATAAGCTTCTAACAATCTTCTTAATACTTCAGGATCTACTTCAAGTGCCTTATCTGGTTGAGGTTTGTTTTCTGGTTGAGGTTTCTTATCTTCTTTCGCGGGACCGACGGTGAGTATATTAGGGTTCCATTTTTTAAGTTTTCCGACTACATCCACAGGATCAACGTCTCCGATGATCGTCAGTTTCTTGTCTTTCATGTCCATCGCTAACGACTCGATCCCTAAAATCATTGCAAACAAAGATTTTCAGTAATTTGATTTACATTTTGTGCGTACTCAATGCTTGATATAACTCCTGCTTTAGGCTGGATGCATGAGTGGGCCAGATCCCTTATAATATATGCAATTTTATCTTGCATTTTATGTAAAAACTGTTTCTTATGATCTGAACCTAAAGTGAAAATTGAATAAAAAGACAAAGGCATTTTTTAACCTGAAAGACCAGAAACTGCTTTAAAAGCCTTCCTTTTATCATCACCATCATGGACATCCACTTTGATTACAACTTTCTGCAATTAAGTACAAGTTAATAACATAAAAATGAATAAACCCATGAAGATATATTAACGGAGATCGAAACTAAACGAAAAGAAGATGCAAAATCTGGCTTTCAAAGAAACAGAGGTTCATATGAAGAATTTTTTTTAAGCAACATAAATGAAACAGAGAAAGTAAGTGAAGAAATTGCACCTTGCTTTCAGGCATATTTTTGAGGGGATGATGAAGCAGGTGTAGTGAACAATTGAAGAAAAGAAGAGAAAATTTTGAATTGAAGCTATGCAATGAGTGATAATATGTGTGTGAGAGATTTTATAAGATGAGAGGAGAAAGGTAGGAGTGAAAAAAGAGTTAATTGACAATGATATTAAAAAATGAGTAGTTATTCATAAGGACAAAACATCATTCAATTGTTGCAAAAAGGAAAATCAAATTCTAAAACTATGGACCACGTTTATCACATTCATGAAGTGCCACGAGATTAAGTCTAGTTTGATTTGTCGTTTTCGTAAAAGAATAGTTAACAATACAGTACAAAATTCCTGCTAAACAGATCGGGATAGATCATGAACATCTATTGTATACAATTTTAGTAAATCAAATGGATGTATTATATGTGGAAACATAAGCCGGACAAACGTGTTGCTCAAAACTATCAAAATGGTTGATTTTTGTTACGTGTTATGTCAACTTGTTCCGCTCGTAACACTAGTTGTACACAAATTTCAAATTATGTTTTAATTAACCATTGTGTGGCATCGTGACATATGGTCACAAACTGACAAAAGTTATAATATTTTATTTTTCATGTAGAATATTTGGTTGATTTTAAGCTTTATAAATATACTTACCAAGAAATATGGCCCATTTCCTTATAAGCTAATATTTAGGTTTTTACCAGTGTAATTTTCTATGCAAATACATGATGTGAATCGAACTCTTTGTAAGAAAATGAGTCAAAAATGTCTACTTGTAATCACATCAAAGGGGTAAAACGAATCTTTATACTTTAATATAAGAGTAACTTAAGATGACACGTGGCAGCACCACAATCTTCCTCACCAAAATTTTCCCGTCTCTCTCTCGTATTAAATAATTACCTTAATTATTAATAATATTATTTAATTCTTTTTTAGTTTAATAATTTAAGAAAGAAATCTATTCATTAATGTTATTTCTAAATAAATAATTTTTTATAAAATAATAATTTTTTCTAAAGCATAAAATTTTTTTTAAAAATACAAAATATTTTAAAATTAGTATTTTTAAAAAGTTAAGTTTTTAAAAACCAAAAATAATCAAATTTAGGAGTTATAATAAGAAAATTTTTAAAAATGACATTTTTATACGGTTTGTTTTAGAACAAAATGTTTATTTTTTTGAAAAAAAATTAAAAACAAAATTTTAAAAAATTGATATCACTGTTTTATTATTTAAAATCATTTCTCATATGTAATTTCAGTCATATCATATATTTGAATATCATTTTATAATTATTAATTTTTATTATATTAATATTTTGTTTATTCAACCCGGTAATACACGGGTTTATTAAATCTAATGAATGATAAATTAAAATAATTTTTTTTAAATACAATGTCATAAGAGAGTTCTAGACCCAGTTCAATTGTTTTTTATAAAAGCTTTACGATGAACCACTAACACGGTTCAAAAAACAAATAATCAAACTGGATGGGATGATTGAGTCGGGCATGCTCCGTTCCATGTTTTGGGCAATTTGAAACGGTTTTCTTTTTTTATTAATTCAAGCTACTTTGTATCAAAATTTTAAAAAAATATAAAAATGGCTGATGAATATTATACATCTACATACCTACATATTTCAAAATAAAAAATAGAGTGATTTGCCGTTTTTTTTCTGTGGTTTGCTTATATTTGTTTTTTTCATCCAAAAAGTTTTTTTTTTCCATCTGGCTCCCCAAGTTTTGAAATAATTGTTTTTTTCATCTAAAAACATGAATTTCATGAATGAAATTTTATCAACAACACGTAAACATAACTTAGGATTTTATTTTTATACGTATATTTACATAAGTACCATTTTAACGGTGAACATGTGACATTTTAAATTAATGGAGCAAATATATTTATATGAAAATGACAACTTTTTTAAACTTTAGGGAGCCAAATGCGAAAAAATGCTTTTTTGGATGAAGAAAACAAATGTGACCAAAACATAAAGAGAAAACGAACCTATCTGTTAAACATGGTTTATGAAACCATAAACGGAACCATATAAACCTTAAAAGGACCGAGGCAATCGATTTGCCAGATACAAGAAAAAACTATTTTGGATGCAAAAAACAAATAAAAACGAACCTATCTGTTAAACATGGTTTACCTCGACATTGACCTTTTGATAGGTTTGTAACCGAATATAAACAAGTTAAGGTTTAGTAGGATTGTTTTTAGTTCTATTAACATAGACCATCAATACTATTGCGAACAGTACTAAGTCAACTAGTCCACGGATGCATAATATAGAATTACGTTGTGAAAACTGAATACCAGCAAGTATGGACAAAAATATCATTTTCGAAAATCCCACTAATTTATCCATTTTTTATTTTTATATACCAAGACAAGATAGAGGCGTCTCAGGAATACCTCTTCATTCATGCTTTTATATTTGGAATAGTTATTATTATTTTATATAATTATCTATTAAATATATTTTTTTTTAAAGTAAAGATTCTTTTGACGGATCATAAGTTTGAATCTCATATAATCATACTAGTTTTGGTAAACCCGTGTATTACACGGGTTAAATAAATAAATTATTAAATAGAATAAAAATTATTAATTATAAAATGATAGACTAAGACATGATATGATTAAAATTATATATGAGTAATAACTATAAGTAATAAAATAATAATATGAATTTTTTTAATTTATTTATTTTTTTCAAAGATAAATTAAATATTCTATTTTAAAATATCGTTTTAAAAATTTTCATTTTTAAAAATTTCCTTACTATAACTCCGTATTTTAATTGTTTTTGTTTTATAAAAACTTTACTTTAAAAAAACTAATATTAAAATATTACGTAAAAATAGTTTTATTTTTAGAAAAAAATCTTTTTATAAATAACATTAATAAAAAGTTCTCTTTCTTAATTTATTAAAAAACTAAATATAATGTAAAAATAAATAGAGAATATTATTAGTAATTAATGTGTTTATTTAATAGAAGAGAGAAGTGGGAAAATTTTAATGAGAATAAATGTGATGCTGATACGTGGCACTCTCATTTACCCTTTTATTAGAATAGTAAGATAAGATAAGATTCTATCACACGCATGTACGTACGTCAAGTAACGTGTCACGGAAGAATGGCCACGCGACCAAATTGTGCGGGTCCATCCGTGGTTATTCGTTAGAATTTTATAATTTATTGGACGTTTTAGAGATTGTGTGGTGATTTTATAGTTTAAAAATGGTTACATATATAGTGGTTTATGAAGAAAGTCTAATAGCAGACCTTGACTTTTCTAACGTTAACTCTGTTTGAGTGGCTAGCGGACTCTATACGTCTCATGCTTCCCGGGTAATCACGTTCCAACAAGTAAAGTTAACAAATTATGAGTTTGTTAGTTGAGGTAACTAATCTCCATAAACTTATTTTTCAAGCTTCAAAATATTTACGTATACGTAAAAATACTTCAGTTTAATTATTTTAAGTTTATAAATAATTTAAAAACAATAATTATAATAACTTTATGTTTTAGATAAATTCTAAAAATTTAACTTAAAAATTTTTATGTTTTTTTTTATTTTTTAAAATGTTGAAGTTTTTAAAAATATATTTATAAAGTTTCAGTTTATAGAAGAATCACTTTTCATCATTGTAATTACTTTTTTTAGTACATTGGTTTTAAGCTATATTTTTTAATTTGTTTACAAGTTTATTTAATTATCTGATGAAAATATTACTTTTGGTGATTTTTTTTGGTACTTAACCGTTTACTTTTTAAAATTCTAGAATTACTTGGCGAAACATCTTTACTTTTTTTCTTTTTTATATTATCTTTAAATTTGAGAATTTTTTCATCCTTTTAGATCCCTCACGTTAAATTTTAATATTTTAGATTTTAAAACTAACGACAAATCTTATATGAATTTTGGATTTTGATGTATAAATTCAAGTTAATAGTTATATAAATATAGTTTTAAATTTTTGTAACTATATTTTTAAATGGCTATTTCTTTTCATATATAATTCTGAATTTCAAATATAAAAAACTAAAACAAACTATCGCCATTTAGTGGTATGTTATGATATTTTTATCTCCGATTTCAAAATATATTCGTATAACATATTTTTAAACACATTTATTTTATTAAAACAGTCTGTTAAACAAAGTGTATCCCTATGCAATTATTTCTTTAAATGTTTTTTTTTTTAATTTTTAAGGAAGGTTAGTTTTATCCTTTTATATAACGTTTTCGTTTAATATAAAGAAAACATTGCCTTTGGAAGTGTTTTTTTTTTCTTAAATTTGTTTAATTTCAAAATCATTATTATATTCTAAAAGAAATCTATTTAGGAAATTATAAGAAGTAAACTTTTCTTAAAAGAAAATCATAGTATTATACTTTTTTGAAAACGACTCTGTTGAACATATTTAACTTTTGTTTAAAAATAAACTTTATTTTTCCAGAGAGCTTTGGGTCATAAAACAATAGACGATATTTTTTGAAAACAAAAAACTACGCGATATTTCAAGTAAAAAAATTGAAATAAAAAACTCTATATGATATTTTAATTGTTGCATGTCGGATCTAGCAAATAAAATATTATAACGTGAAACTAACGTAACACATGCTACTAATAGTATTAGCGAAAGTATGGTTTGTGTCCACAGGGATATGGATTAACTATTTTAATATCAAAAACGTTTTAGCACAATTACTTTAGTTATAATAAAATAAAAGATGGGGGGTTTTAGTAAGAAACTAAAACTATAATTTTTTTTTATAAAAACTAAAAAATTTCTAGCAACCTAACACGGCCATGTCAAAACTTCAAAGAAAACCATATGCAACCGGTGTAAGGTTCTGACAAAAAAGTAAAATTAGATTTTTTATAATGAAAAACTATGAAAACTAGTAAATTGTGAAGAAAAATAAGATTTTATAAAATAGTTTCAACACAAGGGTTATTTTTTTGACTTGATTCGATTTATGATCATTAACAATTATCTTGCAATGATCATTCATTTAGATGATTTGTAAAACAAAGAGTATCCCTATACAATTAGTTCTTCTGATGTTTTTTTTTTTTTAAATTTTTAAGGAAGGTTAATTTTATCCTTTTTATATAAAGTTTTTGTTTAATATATAGAAAAACATTGGCTTTCAAAGTGTTTTTTTTCTTAAATTTGTTTATTTTCAAAATCATTATTATATTCTAAAATAAATTTATTTAGGAAATTATATAAAGTCAACTTTTCTTAAAAGAAAATCATAGTATTATACTTTTTTGAAAACGATTCTGTTGAACATATTTAACTTTTTTTTTAAATAAACTTTATTTTTCCAGAGAGTTTTTTGGGTCATAAAACAGTAGACGATATTTTTTGTTAACAAAAAACTTCACGATATTTCAAGTAAACAAAATTGAAATAGAAAACTATATGATATTTTAATTGTTGCATGTCGAATCTAGCGAATAAAACATTATAACGTGAACCTAACGTAACACGCACTAATAATAGTATTAGCGAAAGTCTGGTTCGTGTCCTCAAGGATATGGATTAATTATTTTAATATAAAAAATATTTTATCACAGTTACTTTAGTTATAATTAGATTAAAGGTGGGGATTTTAGTTAGAAACTAAAACTATTAATTTTTTTAATAAACTCAAAAATTTCTAGCACCTTGACACTGCTGTGTCAAAACTACAAAGAAAACCATATGCAGTCCAGGTTCTGACAAAAAATAAAATTAGATTTTTTATTATGAAACACTATGAAAACTTGATTGTGAAGAAAATAAGATTTTATAAAATAGTTTCAACACAAGGGTTATTGCTTGATTTGATTCGGTTTATGATTATTAACAATTATGATGCAATGATTATTTATTTAAACGATTTGTAAAACAATCTTTTAAACAAAAAGTATACCTATACAATTAGTTCTTTTGATGTTTTTGAGTAAACTTTTGTTCCTTGTGGTTTGGTCCAAATAATAGTTTGTCTCCAAACGTTTCAAAATCTTGATTTTACTCCATGTGGTTTGTAATTTGTCTCAGTTAACTCCAACCCACTAACACCGTTAAAACTAATCTGTTAATTACAAGGATAGTTTGGTCATTTTAGTAATTAAGACTAAAAATGTAACTTATTCGAACTTCTAACTAATTTTGTTCATTACTCAAAAACCCAAACACACTTTCTTTGATATCCACTTACCATCACCGCCACCACCACTGAGACTACCAACACCACCACCGCCACTACCACTGAGACCACCAACACCACCATTGCCATCACAACACCACCGACCCCCAACACCAGCACCTCTACCACCACCACATCATAACCACCACCAGAACATCACAACCACCACTACCACATCACAACCACCACAGCACTACCGCCTCCACCACCACCACCACAACCACCACAACACCACCGCCTCCAACACCACCACCTCAACAACACCACCGTCTCCAAAATCAAACTTTAATCGAAACATCGATCTGCCTTACAAGTTGGTTGTTTAATAAATCACAACAACAAAAACCCACCACTACTGCGTAAGATTCTCACCACCACTAGTATGCCTCACCACCACCACCATCGCACCACGCCACCACCATCAAAGTTTGTTCCTAATCGGACCGTCACAAACATCACACCAACATAACTAACATCACACCACCACCATAGCAAATCAGAAACCCTAACCACAACCCAACCAATTTTGAATCTGGTATGCCCGAATTCAAATCTAGATTCAAACCCTAACCTCTTCACCTTCGCACACCCTTAATCAAAGCCTTGATTAAGGGTCTAGTTCGCGATTTTCAGATGGTGATCCATGCGTTGCTTCTCAAATTAGCAACCAGAGATGCATTTCGATTGGTAGTCTGTGATGTTCGATGGAGAGAGAGAGACAGAGAAAGATGGTGGCTAACAGTAGAGGCGAGAGACCAGCGACGGAGGCGGATGACCGGCGGCGGAGGCTGGTGACCAACGGTGGGAGGTTTTTGTTTGTGATGCCAGAATACATTACATTTGTAGTCCTTATATATGAAAAGATTAAAATACCCTTGAATTTAACAAATATATTTAATGGATTTAATTGGTTGGAGATAATTGAGACAAAAACTACAAAGAGTAAAATCAAGATTTTAAAACATTTGAAGACAAATCGTTATTTGAACCAAACCTCAGGGGAGCAAAAGTGAAGTTTACTCGATGTTTTTTTTGAATTTTAAG
The DNA here is from genome assembly GCA_025506505.1 of Flaveria sonorensis. Classification (NCBI taxonomy): domain Eukaryota; kingdom Viridiplantae; phylum Streptophyta; class Magnoliopsida; order Asterales; family Asteraceae; genus Flaveria; species Flaveria sonorensis. The sequence continues at coordinate 40,455,785 of CM046431.1, read as the reverse complement.
AAAGCTTAATTTTATCCTTTTTATATAAAGTTTTTGTTTAATATAACGAAAAACATTGGCTTTCAAAGTGTTTTTTTTCTTAAATTTGTTTATTTTTTAAATCATTATTATATTCTAAAAGAAATTTAGGGATGAGCATTTGATACGCAGTACCCGTACCGTACCGGTACTTGATTTTCTTATATTTCGGGATCGGTATTGGCCGGGATCGGTATTGGCCGGGATCGGTATTGGCCGGTACCGGTACTTTACCCAAAAGTCGCATATAGTCCCGATAGTACCTGAATACGAATAACCTATTTTGAAAAGGGAGGGGCAACATAGTGATCACATCGAAGATTAACTTTCTTTGGTATTTTGAAACTTTTGGTATTTGTATTGATCTTATTGGTGTTTATTATTTTGGGGTGATACTCATCACCATGAAGCAAAAACAATTTACTATTTTTTTTGGGTCAGTGTTGCTTCACAACTGATGAGTGGTAAGCATATGTGGAATTGTTGATATTTATAATGCATGGTCAAGTCTATGTACTATTTTTGTTGGATATGTGGATGTTTTTTTGATATTTTATTTTTGTTTAGTTATTATAAACTTTTAAAGATATCGGGTACCAAACATGTACTGGGTAACGGGTACAAAAACAAGTAGTGGGTACCGTAACCAAACATGCACTATGCAGCAAACATAAAAAATAATGTCATGGAGATAACGAGTACTAAAGAGGTATCGGGTACCGTAATACCGATACCGGTACCTGTACCATATACCAAAATCGGTACCGGTACCGGTACCGGTACTCGTTGTTTATAAAATTCGGGACCAGATACTTTCAGTACCGGTAATAGTTCGGTACAGGTACGATACCGAGTTCATCCCTAAAGAAATTTATTTAGGAAGTCATATAAAGTCAACTTTTCTTAAAAGAAAATGAAAGTATTATACTCTTTTTTGAAAAAGACTCTGTTGATAAATTATATTTCTATTTAAATATAATTTTAAAAAATTAAAGATATACGTCTAGCTTAAAGGAATTACAAAAAGTTCTATTTAAAAATATTTCTAAAAATTTTAAGATTTCATCGTTAAAAAATTAAGAAAAGATTTTGAAAAGTATTTTGTACAGTTGTGAATGAGAATAAGAGTAAAAACAAAAAAAAAATTAAAACTATATTATTTTGATAAATTTTTTTTCAATTATACTGTTGATACATATGATTCAACTTACATCATTTTAGAAAAAAGTCGAGATACAAACATGGAAAATATCTCTAGTCTCTAGTTGGTATATATTGAGTGTCTTTTTTTAGTCTGATATGTGGTAACTATATGTTTTATTAGGTCTCAAATCTATCACCGACATTTTTGATTGCTCAATAACTATCAACTATGGCCGACTCTTGCTTTTACTATCTTGGGAGGGATATAATAAACTAAAAGCTACCAATGATCTCTTTGGTTTAGTAGTCAAAGGGAAGGTGGGTGGTTTGCATCTTTTGAAGATCCAAGGTTCAAATCTTGACATTGACGAATATTACTAACGTGATGATATTAACAACTAACAACTAACCAGCCGTTAAAAAAAAAACAAGACAACCTTAGGAGTTGAATCGATTGAAACAATTAACTGGTTTTAATTTCTTGAACTAGCAGTGAAACAGAAGAAAAAAAAGATGAAATCTTTCATGTCTTTAAGTGGGAATTCATAAGTCATATTGTTTAGAAGCTTTTGATTTAAATAAGTTAACCCCTCTTTCCCTCTCCTATTATCATTAAACAAAACCAATGTATACCGTAAATCACTACAAACTCAAATGAGAATTTTTATTATTTGTTTATGTGGTTTTGCAGATTATTTGTTCATATTATAATATTTATATATAGTCATATCATAAACTTCTTGCTATTAAATATGTAAAATTACATAAATATGATGTCTTGATTAGTATAGAGGGCTATAATATTTAAAATTCTCTTTGAATATGTATGACATTTAATAATTTTGTGAAACTGTACATGAAATTAACCTTCATTCCAATATAAAATTCTCTTTGAATATGTATGACATTTAATAATTTTGTGAAACTGTACATGAAATTAACCTTCATTCCAATATAAAATTTTATTGGAGATAGTAATATATAATATATTTTGACAAATATAACATAGGTTAGAAAAGAGTAAAATATACGGCTACATAGCTTTATGGGTAAATATTATAAAAAATCAATATCTTTTTAGTTTTTTTCATAAAAATCATTGTATAATTTTTTGTTAGTAAAAAATAAACATACTATTTGTTTTGTCATATCAAATTCTCTCAACAGTTTTACACATAAAAAACAACATATTTTCAGTTTTTTTATATAAAACCCCTCATTAATCATTTATATACTTAAGTAATTTCATATGATATGTTTTTTTTAATATACACATCTTGTTTATTACATATCATATTTAAAATTATTACATATCATATTTAAAAAAAAAACAAGATGTGTATATTATTCTCATAATTCCTCAAACTTAAACTTAATAATCATGGTTCGCGTAAACAAAATGGATACAATTAGAATCAACATAATGTTCCAAAATGTATGATTCTAACTCTTTATGACAGAAAGTATGAAAAGGATCACCAATCACCACCCATCAAGATCAACCCCATAGCATGTACCTAACGCATCTTTACTTGTACATTTAACAAATAACACAACCAATGGGGTCATCTTCCACAGAATGAACACAATATCCTTGTGTCATGTATGGATAATAAAACCAGTAAGCTTCCATCCATCTTCTTCTGATTGCTTCTTCTTCGTCCTGCTTCTTCTTCTTCATCTTCTCTTCATCTTCTTTTTTTTCTTTTCCGGTTCAGTTTTCTTTTCTTCTTTCGCCGGTCCAACTGTGACAATACTAGGGTTCCATTTCTTAAGTTTCCCAACGACATCCACCGGATCAACGTCTCCGATGATCGTCAGTTTCTTGCCTTTGATGTCCGTAGCTATCGACTCGATCCCTGAATTCATTTCAAAACAAGATTTTTAGTAATTTGTTTTAGATTCATGACGCACTGGATGCTTGACTTAGCTTCTGTTTTTTTGTAGACAAAAAGATGTTTCTCACGTGGCTTAATGTCAGATAACAACAATCTTACCAATTGTTTTGAAGTCGGCACTTTATAATTTAATTCAAATTATGATATTAAGTTCAAACTCGAGTTAAAAGAAAACAGAGTTATAACCTGAAAGACCGGAAACTGCCTTTAAAGCTTTCCTTTGACAATTAGCGTCATGGATGTCCACTCCGATTACAACTTTCTGCAGTTAATTATGAGTTAATAACAGTAAAATGAAGAAACCCATGAAGAATTATAGATCAAAATTGATAATTATGGTGAGAAAATACTAAATTTGGGCTTTAGAATTTTTTTTTTTGGAACTTAAAAGAAACAGAGATTCATATGAAGAAGATAAAATCAAGAGATATGAAACAGAGGAAGAAAGTGCAGAAATTGGACCTTGCTTTCAGGCATGTTGATGACAGTGAAGCAGATGTAGTGAACAGTTGAAGAAATCAAGAGAAAAGATTGAATTGAAGCTGTGAAATGAGTGATAATGTGTGTGTTTGTATGTGTGATTTATAGGAACAAAGGAGGATTAAGGTAGTAGAAAAAAGAGGCAGGTTGACTATGAAAATTAAAAAAGTTGAAAAAAAGAGAGTAGTTATTCACCAAGTCCAAAACAACATACAATTGCTGCATAGAAAAATCAAATTCATCAAGACTTTGGATCATGGACACCTATAGTATAAAATAATTTTGACAAATCAAATGGATGTAGCATATGTGGAAACATATGTTGGACAAAGGGTGGCATAAAACTACCAAAATGGGCGACTATTGCTACGTGTTTGATCATTTGGGTCCACTCGAAATACTACTTGTACCATTTTGTAATTAATCTTTTAATTAAATGTTGCGTGACGCCGTGATAATGCTCACAAACTGACAAAAGTTATTATATTTTAAATTTTTAATTAGATCATTTGGTAGATTTTACGCTTTAAAAAAAATACTTCTCAAGAAATATGACCCATTTTCTTATAAACAAATATTTTAAAAATATACTACTCAAGATATATGACCCATTTTTTTATAAGCAAATATTTTGCTTTTTACCCGTATAACTTTCTATGTATAAATACATGATGTGAATTGAACTCTTTGTAAGAAAATGGGTAAAAAATGTCTACTTCTTGAAATAACCTCAAAGGTGGGAAATGCGTAAGTCATATAAACCAGCCTGATTTAACTTTTTAATAAATTAGTTTTAATAAACCCGTGTATTACACGGGCTGAATAAAAAATATTAAATAGAATAAAAATTTACTAATTATAAATCGGTATTCTAAATCAGATATGATTGAAATCTTTCTTATAATAAATAAAAAAAAATATATTTTAAAAAACTGTTTTAAAAAATGTCATACTTAAAAACTTTCATATTATAATTCTCAATTTTATTTTTTTTATAAAAATGTTACTTTTTAATAACACCGGTTATAAAATATTTTGTTTTTTTAAATAAGTTTGATGTTCTAAAAATTTTTCTAGAGTAGGAAGACTAGATACCATTTTATTAGAATAGGGAGATGGATGGAGAGAGAAGCGGGAAAAAATTGATAAGCAGAAATATGGTGTTGACATGTGTCCCTCGTAGATACTATTTTATTAGAGTAGGAAGACTAGATACCATTTTATTAGAATGAGAAGATAAATGAAAGTTAAATTAATAAAATCTTTAAAATACAATGCCATAAGAGATTCTAGGCCTGATTCTTTGTTTCTAATAAAAACTCTGGCCAACTACTAACCACGGTTTTGAAAAAGACAAATTATGGATGCATGGGTTGATTGGGTTGGACAGACTAGCCAAAATAGTTTCATCTCACGTTCCAGGCGATTTGAACCGGTTATTTTAAATTCAAGCTAGTTTGTATCAAAATTTAAAATGATAAAGATGGTTAATGAATATTATTTATATAACTAGCTGCCTATTTCAAAAATAAAAAAATAAATAACAAAGATAAATTACTAGTTTCAAGTTACGAACATCGTATCGAATCTTTGAACCTGAGTTATGAAAGCGTAAATCGTAAACTGAACGTATAAACCTTAAAAAGACGATCCGACCAATCTACTTTGAAAATTATATGTTTCTAGGTTCCTAACAGTTTATAAACAAATTAAGAATTAACAGATTTAATTTCTTTTGAGTATCAATAGTACCAAGTCAACAAGTCTATGGATGCAAAATAAAAAACGACCGTAGATTACGGAAATTTAGTACCAACAGAAATAGACAAAAATATCATCTTCGAAAATCTCACTGATTTATCCAATTTTATAAAGATGGAGGTGTCTCATGCAGGATCACCTCTTCCGGTATCTATATTTGGAATAGTTATTTTAAATAAATTTCCTTTTTAATTTTCTTGTTTTTCTTTTTTAAATGTATAAGTTTCAACCTCATTATAATTCATAATCTACTAGTTTACATACCCGCGCGTTGCGGCGGACATATAAAACAATTAAAAACAGTGAAAAACATCGAAACGTTGTCACGAACATGTGTGACCACGTGTTGAAGCGAACATTGATAATTTGCATCACCTCATATAAGAAAAATGAATTCAAAAAAGAAATTATTATATTTAAACTTTAACTCATATTTTGAAACAACAGAGATTAAATTCGTGAATTTTTTAAAAAATAACATTTTGAAATTTGAAGCTATCATCTTTTATAAACATATATTGGAACATTAGGATAGAAATAAAATATAGGTTACAAACTTACACATGGATACTCATACAGGTGGCAAGGTGGAGAAAATGAAAACCTTTCATGGCCAAAATGAAAACCCTTAAATTGTACTGTAACAAAGTCGATGGTTTTTAATATAGGTATAGTGTTATTCATAAATATATAATACTGTTTGGTTATTTAAACAAGATTATAACAATATTTATTTATTATTATTATCATAATTTAAGTTTATTTAATAAAATAAAAAAAATTATTCATACAATTTATATACTTATCCAGATATCGGTAAAAGAAAACCTCGAGTTTGAGCTCATTTAACATTAAAAAATATCATCAAACAGGAGACTCGAGTTCGAGCTCATTTAACATCAAATTAGGCATGAGCCCATGATTAAGCTCTCCCTAATGCGCCCTCGTCTCGAGCTTTTAGCCAATCAATAAAAACTAGGTTTTTATTCCGCGCGTTGCGGCGGGGTACGACCATTATTTCAAATATTAAAAGCATATAATAAACACGTCACAACGACTATCATTTTCACGTAAAACCCTAAAGTGTCTCCCCATCGTAAAACCCTATAGTTTACGACATTAAAAAATACTAATTTTGAATATAACTCCGTTTACAAAAGGAAAAATTACATCGAAAGATTTACTAAAAAAACTAAAGTAAGATGCGTTTCCACTTTTTAAAAAAATTAACAAATAAAAGTTATTACTGAAAACATAAAATTTTTAAAAACTCAAACGAATTTTATTTATACACAACATGTGTCTTAAAATAAAATAATAATAAATTTTCCAAATAAAAATTAGAAATCAGACATGGTTTTTTTCTTTTCCAATTTAAACTCAAAAAGTTTTGGGCCAAAATTTCAATTCTTCCAAACCTTGTACCAAAAAAATTCACAACTAATGCTAAGCTTTTAATTGCTGTGACCAAATCATAAAAAAACTACAAAACTACCGTAGCAAAGTAGTTGTCTTTTAATATATATGATAACTAGAGGCATGCATGCTATCTGACGGACGTCAAGTGGCATGTCACATTTTTTTTTCTTCTTTCTAAAAAGATGTTCTTACCAAACTTATTAATTTCAATTATGTGTTGATTTAAGAATATTTACCAAAACATTATTTTAGTTATGAGATCAATGGCAAATCTCACAAGTTAGCTTCTCACTTCTTAATTTATTGGATAACTTCAATTCATTTAATAATTATAATTTAAAGGTCGTTTTATTTGATTTTTTAGAAAATAAATATCACTAATTAGATAAATTTCTTATAAATTATTTACTCATATTTTAAAAGTATTTGACATATATTGTGAATTTGAAAATAGTCTAATCTCGTATAATGATTGAGAGCTCCCGATCAGTTGCCATATTTTAATTTTCTCGAAACTTAAAAAAAAATAAACCAAGGAGTTAAATATTTGATGCATATAAACGAGTCAAGCTGAGATAGCCGATGCAAGCCAGATTGGTCTCTAGCCCGGCTTGTTTAAAAACAGAGTCAAGCTGGCTAGCTCTATTATCTTAACGAGCTAGAAAGTTGATATTGATTTTGAACAAACCTCGAGTCACGAGCCTTTTAAACAACCTTAGATTTCTATTTTATAAATATTCCTAGTTATAAATACATGTACATAAAAATGAAAAGACCAACTATATACAAATCTTTTGTTTTTATTAGTATTGATAAAAAAAAATTACATCAAAGAAAAAGGTAGAATCCAAACGGTAAAATTAAATTTTTTTTATGAAATAATACATTGAATAAAAAATAATATATTTGTAGGTGTATACGTATTAGATTACTACAATATCTAATACCGATGTCACACAGTTTAATTCTTTGATATTTAAGGATTTTTTATTTTAATTTTTTGGATTCTAAAATCCAGAACATTCCTTGATATTCTTATTTTTAATTAAACTTATATGAATTTCAATCGGATACACGTTTTGACGTAAGTTTTATTCAAAACCTAGACTCGAAGCACTTGACTGAAAACCTATGAGTCAAAAATATGATAATTTTTTAGTTTTCTAAAAGCCTAATTTTACTTACGTTGTGATGTAAATTTATTCACAACCTATTTGTAACGTAAAGAGCAAGACCCACTATTGTATATATACTTTTTAGAAGTGATTAAATTTGAATGGGTTGAGTAATTAGTATGTCTTATATAATATTTCATCTAGGGTTGATGAACACTCAAATGAAACGAATATTCTCATCCTCATCGCCACCATCATCTAACGGGGGATATACCAACTCTTGACCAAGACATTAAGCTCATGAAAAATGGCTTAACCGCAAACTTTGTCTCAGAGTTTCAAAAGTGATTATTAGCCAATGGCTGCACGGGGGTTGTGGGTATGTATCGACCGTCCTCCAACCCTGCCATGCGAAGGCTATGTTGTATTCAAATTTATTATCCTGAGTTTAAACTTATCATAGCCAGATGATAAAAACCCGAAACACAACAAACCATTCAGATGAGATTACAAAATCGGATATTATCAACAGCAGGCAGCGGCTTTTACGCAAAGGATAGTAATGCCTTAGCTATTCTCAACTCATAATAACAAATTGTCTCAGATGAATTAGTCTTATCATCATAGACCCAACAAAATCACATCTACAGCTTAACACAAGTGTCAGCACAAGGACTTTCATCAATTAACCAACGACCAGCATGAATAATCGAACCACATCAAGAACAATAATCAATAATCCCCAAAATAAGAAAGTAAAGGGTTAGTCTCAAATGAGCAAGAGCTCAAACTCATCGACTCTACAGCCCGAAAAGCAACCATCAGCGATTCGGAGACCAGCGACCGCGTCAAAGCAACCTCACCGCCATTAGGTAAACACCCAATATCGTGGCCATACTCAATCGTCTCCGGCGCCACCACTAAACACCACAGTCATAAACTCTAGTTAGATCTGGGTGTGTGAAAGAGAAAGATACGTATGGGGTGCACTTGGGTCAGTCTCCGGCGACCGACAATGGCATGCCCCCGACAGGGAGATAGCTCGGCGACTAAAAGCTGCTGCTTCAGGAGTGGCAAGCGGTGGTGTTTCGCAGCGGCAGCAACAGGAGTCATCTTCTCCATCAAGAAAACTGTTCTCTGATTATGGCTTAAGAAAGACGGATAACTGGCGGAGAGGAAACAACGACCAAGCCGGAGCGCCCACCACCTCCGCCTCTATCGCCATTCGCACCATCGAGCAGAATATTTTTGTCTCCAAAACTTTCACAACAACATGCATATATTATAAATGTATCAACTCAAATTGTCTTTGATTGCTGTGAAATGAGATACATATATACAGAAGGAATAGACAAAAGGAAAAATAGGAAATAGCTATAAACAAGGATCTAAATAGCAAAATATATGCTAATGTACAGCTGCAACTTTGACTGGAGATTGAGGGCTTGATTTGTGGAGATCTTGATTAATTGTAGGTTTAACATGCCCCCGCAAGATGGACGATCGTGAGAGGAGACCGATCTTGGAAGATAGTAGTTGGAACCATTGTCTTAGCAATGGCTTTGTAAGTGCATCGGCTAGTTGGTCATCCCTAGAAATGTGAGTCACACGTATAGTGCCATCATGAACCTTTTCACGTACAAAGTTGAAATCTAAGGCTAAGTGCTTCATTCTTGAGTGAAAAACAGGGTTGGCCGAGTAATGGGTAGCACTTAGATTATCACAATAGATTGTTGGTGTGACCGATGATTTGTAGCCAAGTTCAACCATTAATGATATGAGCCATTGCACTTCGGTTGTAGTGGAAGCAATGGTTCGAAATTCAGCTTCGGTGGATGAACGAGCAAGTGTCGGTTGACATTTTGAGCTCCAAGAAATCGGATTTTGGCCGAGATAAATGATGTAACCTGTTGTACTCCGGTATGATGGGCGATCGCCGGCCCAATCCGTATCAGTGAAGGCATGGAGCTGCAAAGGGGAGTTGCGCCTAAAAAATATTCCATGATGTAAAGTGCCATGTAAGTATCGGAACAATCTTTTTAAGGTGTCCCAATGTGTGCTTGTTGGTTTATGCATAAACTGAGAGAGTTTATTAACTGTAAAAGCAATATCAGGCCGAGTTAAAGATAAATATTGTAATGCTCCTACGAATGCACGATACTCGGTTGGTGATGGTAGGGGATCACCGTCCAAGATGGTAATGGTTGAGGAAGTCGACATGGGTGTGGTGGATGGCTTGCAATTACTCATGTTGGCTCTAGTTAAGATATCAAGAATATATTTAGATTGAGACAAGAAGAGACCTTTGGTGTGAGGAATGACCTCAATGCCAAGGAAGTAGGAGAGGGTGCCAAGGTCTTTTAGGGAGAATCAAGTTGCAAGAGATTGAATGAAGGAATGTATAAGAGAAGAGTTTGACCCAGTGATGATAATATAATCAACATAGACTAGGATGAAGATAGGAGAAGATATAGTGTTGTTGATGAATAGGGAGGGATCGGAAATTGATGGCTTGAAATGAATCGAGAGGAGATAAGTTTTGAGTTCATCATACCAAGCGCGTGAAGCTTGACGAAAACCATAGATGGCTTTGTGGAGTTTACAAACATGGTTAGGATAAGAAGGGTCTACAAATCCGGGTGGTTGAGACATGTAGACCGATTCGGATAAGGTGCCTTGTAGGAAGGCATTGTTGATGTCAAGTTGGCGGAGTGGCCTATTAAAAGAGGTGGCGATGGCAAGGATTAGGCGTAGGGTGGCGGGTTTGACTACGGGGCTAAAAGTCTCGACGTAGTCTAAGCCGGGTCGTTGATAGAAGCCTTTGGCAACAAGTCGTGCTTTAAGGCGATCAACCGAGCCATCGGATTTGAATTTGGTGCGATAGACCCATTTGCATCCGACAAGATTTGGAGCGTTAGTGGCAGGCACAAGGGTCCAAGTGTTGTTGTGTTTAAGAGCATCAAATTCGGATTGCATGGCGGCACGCCATAGTGGCTGTTTGAGAGCTTGAGTGATAGTGGTGGGTTCGGGAAGAGAGTGGGGTGTGGAATGGAAGAGAACGAAATCGGAGTTATGATATTTTGGGTTAGGTTTGCGGTTGGGTTGAGTTTGGTAGGGGGGTTGGACACGGGTTGTTGAGGTGTGTTTGGGTCATTGGGTGGTGAAGTTGTGGAAGGGCAGGAGGGTGATGAAGTGGGAGTTGACTGAGGGGGGTCCGTGGGTGTATCTGGTGGTGATGTTGTTGTTGTAGGAGGTATGTTTTTGGTGGATGTGGGAGTGGATAGAATGAGCTGTGAAGGTGTAGTGCTAGGGATGGAGGTAGTGGTTAAGGGAGACCATGTGTCAGGAGAGGGTGTGGGAGAAGTGGTAGTTTGGGAGAGAGTTTCATAAGGAAATATGTGTTCAATGAATTGAACGTGACGAGAAGTGTATACGCGATTTGTGAGAGGGTCTAGAAGAGGAAGGCACTTTGGGATGATGAGTAGCCAATGAATACACACAGTTTTGACCGGTATTCAAGTTTGTGTTTGGAATATGGTCATAACCATGGATATGAAAGGCAACCAAAGTTATGGAGTTTTCCATAATTAGGAAGGGTATGGAAGAGGCGAAGGTATGGGGAATCATTATTTAAGGTGGGAGTTGGGAGTCTATTGATGAGATATGTGGCTGTGGTGAAGGCAAATGGCCAAAACTTAAGGGGTATTTTGGTATGAGAGAGTAAGGCGAGACCCGTTTCCACAATATGACTATGACGACGTTCGGCATAGCCATTGTGTTCGGGTGTATGAGGAGGGGAGGTGAGATGAGAAATGCCACAAGAAGATAAATGAGGAGATAGCTTAATATATTCTCCACCATTGTCGGAAAATAATTGTTTTGAAATAGTTTTCAACGAGTTTTTGAAAATGAATGAAAATGTTAAGAGAATCAGACTTGTTTTTAATGGATAAATCCAAATGTATTTTGTGAAGTGGTCTACAAAAATGATGTAGTATTTGTAGCCATCAAAAGAGGTGATTGGAGATGACCAAACATCGGAAATTAATAATTCAAGAGGTGTATTAGATGTTAAAGAAGATGTATGAAATGGAAGCTTGTGACTTTTATTGATATGATGTGAATTACATGAGTCAAATTTGCTAGAAATAAACGGAACAAATGAAGATAGATGTTGTAAAACTCGTGAATTTGGATGTCCTAGGCGATGATGCCTAGAAGATGCCTTGTGAGTTTGCAAATGAAACAACTTTGGAGATTTAGTGGAAGATAGTTGATAAAGACCATGGCTAGATGTTCCCCAAAGAATGGTTAGGCGAGTTTGAAAGTCCTTGATGATGAAATAAGAAGAAAAGAATAGGATTAGTATATTGTTGTCAATGCATAAACGAGAGATAGAAATTATGTTACGAGATATAGAAGGAACACAAAGAACATTTTTTCGAATAATAGGGACGTTAGAGAAATATAGAGTAATAGTGCCAACGTGAGTAATTTTAAGTGACGAACCATCACCGATGATGAGTTCCTCGGTACCAACATACGGAGTATGCATTGAAAGAGCATTCAAATCATTAGTTATGTGGTGAGAAGCACCACTATCCTTCAACCGCGATAAGTCGGAGTCCACTTTGGAGTGAGTTGCCATCATGTGTGCTTGTGGTTTGGTGCTGTTACGGTTGTAAGTTGGAAGGGTGATGGTGGGGTGTGTTTTTTTAAAGTAAGGGCAAGATGTTAAGGAGTGCCCTTTAACAAAACACCATTGACATTTGCCAAGAAAGGGGCGGTTGTTTGGTGCAGAATTTGGAATGGGTAAAAGACCGGGGCTGGGGTTGGGTTGTCGTGAAGGCCAGGGTTTAGAGGAGTGGCGGCTGTGAGCGGCAAAAGCAGTGGTCGGTTGGTGGATTGATGGTGATTCGGGTGGGGTTTGGGCGAGGGAGAGTTCATGATTAATTAATTTTTCATGTAGTTCGTGGAAGGATATAGGATGGTCACGGGCATGGATGGATTCAATGACCGGTTTGTATGTTTTTGAGTCTAAACCGTTGAGGATAATGTCGGTGACATCTTCAGGATCCATCGGCTTTCTAAGGATGGCTAGTTCATCGACTAGGATTTTAACGGATTGCATAAAGGTGGTAATCGATTGGTCAGAAGATTTTTTTGATTGTTTGAGGCGATGATTGAGTTGTTTTATGTGTCCTCGAGAAGGAGAGGCATAGGTAGAAACTAAGATTTTGCAAGCTTCAAGTGAGGTTTTGGCATTAGTGATAAGAGGCACGATTTCGGGTGAAAGGCTACCAACAATAGCACCAAAAAGAAGGCGATCTTGGCGGTACCATGTGGAGTAATCGGGATGTGGGGTGAAGGTACCGTCGGTGTTTTTGGTTGGGGAGGGAGCAAGATGCGAGCCATCAATAAATTTGTAGAGGTCCAAACCTTGGAGAATGGCTTCAAGCTGGGTTTTCCAACTTACGTAATTTGTAGAGGTCAGTTTTAGGGATGAGGGAAAATTGACCATGATGATTGCTGGTGTAGTAGGCACGGTGGTGGTGGTGATAATATTGTCGGCAACAACAGACATGATGGGGAGGTGGCTGTTGGTGATGAAGTAGAGGAATTAGGTTAGGTTTAGCAAAACCTGGCTGATACCATATAAATGTGTTAACTTAAATTGTCTTTGATTGCTGTGAAATGAGATACATATATACAGAAGGAATAGACAAAAGGAAAAATATGAAATAGCTATAAACAAGGATCTAAATAGCAAAATATATGCTAATGTACAGCTGCAACTTTGACTGGAGATTGAGGGCATGATTTGTGGAGATCTTGATTAATTGTAGGTTTAACATATATATGGTAGATGAATAGGACCAAAGTGCAAAAATACAACAAAGATGTGGCCAAAATGAGAGAAACCTCAAGTCCACTGCTTTTTTAATTGCTTTATAAATATATAGGAGAATGTGAATATATATGAATCTAATCTGTTCACGTTAAAGAAACGAATGATTGAATATTTAGTTCTTTATGTACTTTTTAAAACATTCATCAGTATTAATATCTAAATACAGAAGTCATTTTTCACGAAAACAAAATAAAACTATATTATTTGCATTGATAAGTATTAAATGAAACGATGTTATCCAATAAAATGAGAAATGAAAAGCTAACAAGTGAGAGTCTCATTGATTTATAGCTAAAACATTATTTTGATAAATACTTTTAAACCAACACTTGTTTAATACATAACTTTTCTAAGAACACTATTTGGTAAAAAAAAAAATCTTGTCCATTCGCGGCCATTCTCGCATTCGTGAGGATGGATGAAGTCATAGATGACCTTTAAAAGTCATTTCAAATTTTATTTTATTTTTTTTTCTCTTTTTAATTTTTCTTCCTCTTTTCTTTATAAATTATACTTTATTTTAATAAGCAATATTGGTAGGACATTGCTTATTACACACGCACTGACGTGAGTTTGTTAATGCTAAAGCTCTATTCATTAGTTACCTTACCGCCTCCTAAGCTTTGTGTAGTACTAGTCTATGCATTAGGTGGCATATCCACGTTCCGTCTCTACTACCAACGCTCTTACGTCTGAGGCGGAATGAAGCATATAATACCGAAGCAAGAATCATGAGCAGTAATCGCAGCAATAGAAGAGAAGGAGGCAATGAACTAAAATGTGGACTCTATGACATGTCAAGTGAGCATTATGCATTTGGTTATGCTTATTGTTGTCATTATTGTTTTTATTCGTGTTAGGGTTCACGTTTCGGCCTAAGCAAACCATTTGACCATGCTTTAGTCAGTTCAATACTTTAAATCCACTGTGTGAATGCCCCTACAATATATTGAAGTTTAAGTACCTCAAAATTGTTGACCATGGAGTTTATAGATGGTCCATAGGTATTTTCAATGATTTAAAGAGTATAAAATACTTGGAGTTCAATCACATGACATTTCAAAATTAGTAAGCACACATCAAAGTTCTTTTCACAAATCTAATGTAAGTTTTACGTTGCCTAATTGTTGAAGGTTCACAAGGGTTAAGCTTTTGCTGAAACAAAGGATCAATTATGCTGGAATGTAGTGTAAGCTTCATGTTGCTTAATTGTTGAATGTGAGTATTTCTTCATTTTTTTCTCTTTTCTTTTTGGATAATTCCATCGTTTCATGGTTTGATATTTATTGTCTTCAAAGAGTCCCTGTCAAAATGTGTTTGTGATAATGATTTAATGTTTAATGCGTGTGTTAACTTGTTATGCTAACAATTTGCTGTTTTATGTACATGTCACAACACAAGGATCAAAACTTATTGTTTTATGAACTTTATAAGATTCTATAAAATTCGTAAAGTTAAATGTTTTATAAAGTTTAATTGATGAAAATTATAAAATTTATAAATAATTTGATTATTAAACATAAACATAAAAATTGTGGTGATATTGAAAAAATAAGTACAAGTAAATAATAGATTAATTGCTTGAAAAAAAGAAAAACTTGTGTAGACGTATTGTTGATTTAAATGTCATTAAAACCATTTTAGTTTTAGATTATTTGAGACTAAAGAGAAATGAGTATAAACAATATGGTAACCTTTGGTGGAGTTCAAGAGCCAAAGCCTTTGATGGCAATCGACGTGTCCAATTAACGCGATTTTTGCATGTTTTTAATAAACTAAAAGTTTCTTCAAATTCATTTGATTGATGAAAATTGACTGAAAAATAGCAAATCAAAAGCAAGTTCAGTAGTAACTTCGTACTTTGGTGGTAAATGTACATCCGTAGAAGCTATGCATTGATGGAAACTAAACAACGATAGCGTCTGTTGCAATAGTAATTTGTTTATAGGTAACTTACTTAGTATTGATGGAGTTTTTGCTAAATGTGTTTTCGACCTGATGTAACTGTCTAATCATTATCAGATCATCTATGAAGTCTGGTAAAAGTTTTCGTATTAATTTGTCATAGTCATTTTTGACAAATTCTTTTTGTCTCATCTAACTGATATTTTATGTGTAAATTCTTTCGTATATTTTTCTAGATACATCTGAAAGCATGATATCACTGGATATAGTTTCTACTTAATATCTTACTCTCTAAAACACCATTTTTGACCCATATTGGGTTAGCTCCTTACGACTCGACTTCGATAGACCTACTGATTATTCATTATAGCCGACTTATATAAATCAAATGATATTTGACATGGTTGTGTTAAACGTATCATTCCTCTATATTAAAACAGTTACATCAACTCTCTTCTTTTCTTAAAAGAGGACGTGTTGAGCATACACAAAGGGGACATTTAGGTTCACTCCAATCGACTTGGTTTCATATTACTTTGAACCACAAAATATTATTTGTTAATTAGTTGTATGAATCAAATTTACTATTCAAATTAGTTACAATCCGTCGAGTGGCATCAAACACAAAAATACCCAAACCAAGAATATGATTAAACCCATAATCAAGAACAAAGACTTCAATTCTAACAAAATATGAATATCTGACAAATACTAGACACATTGATGATTTGTTATGAGGTAAACTCACAAATCTGAAAGACAACCAAACACTAATCGAAGAAACATAGAACACCGATATAGATATACGACTAGAGAAGTAAACAAAATTGAGCTGGAATGAACCATTTGTCTTCACTCTCGTCTTTATATAATAACCATCAGCCAAATGGATCCGGGGCCGGCTCTTATGAGGAGATAACCCAAGCTAGGGCTTGGGCCCCCCACTTTTTTAGGACCCTCAATTCTCAGCAAACAACGATGAAGAAGATAAAGAGACATGTAAGAGAAATCGAATGGTCAATCGTTGAAGATAATCATCAAAATCGTCAATCGTTGCCTAAATCTGCTAACCATTAATTGAAGGTAGTCATCAAAATTCGTCAATTGTTAAAAGTAACATATTCATCAATCGTTTTATTATTAATTGTGCGATTCTTTTTGTTGTTCGTCTGCATTTACTTCGATCCGTGAGGTTTTCATGGTTTTGTTGTTGTACGGTATGGTAATTAGATTGTTTTTGTTTTCTTTGGTGATTTTTTTTGTAAATGTTGAATCGTAATATCACTATATCTGACTATCAGTGTAATTTTTAATAAAAATTATGTCTTTATTCTAAGTGATTTAGCAGTTTGAACAATTGGTCAGCAAAGATACAACTCGGCTGTTTGCAAGCTAAGAAGTTATTGGTTCCTATATGCTTTATAAGAATTAACTTGTAATATGAATTTGGTTTGCTATGTATGATGATTGAGTCTAGGTATTGAAGTTATTGTGTTGTATATCCTTTATAAGAATTGGGTTGTAGTATGAGTTTGATTTGCTATGCATGATGATTAAGTCTAGGTTTTAAAGTTATGATTCATGTTGACTTGAGCTGTGAAAATATAGATCTTTGATACTGTTTTAAAGTTTGATTGTACATAAGTCTTTTTTTGTATAATAATCCATGTCTACGCTTGACAATTGATATTGTTTTAAAGTTTAAAAAATATTGGTTGAAGTTTCTATGTTCTAGTTTGAGTAACAGATGTGTAATTAAGGTGTTCTATGATTTGAGTGTGTTTGAGTATGATGTAGGGTCTTGTTACCTGTGTATTGATGTTAACTTCTTCTTGACCACTTGGTATGTTTGTTGAAATGTGAATAGAACTTTTGTAAAAATGGTTTTGATCCTAACATTTTGTATATAAGTTCTTAATTTGAACATTCGGCTATCTTTTCTAGAATGTTGTTGTAGTTTCCAAGGCATCAACTATTGCCGTCTTTGGCATAGGAACTATAGGGCCATCTTTGGAGGCATTTTACGGAGCTGTTGTTATCTTGGTAGGGATAGAAGGCGATGCAACAACAGCAAATATGGGTTCATTGGTCATGAAGTCAACTAATCAGCCTTATCAATAGTTTTCAAAAAGGTTAGTTTTGTTCACTTTACTAGAAAGGGCCCCAATTTTCTTGTTTCGCTTAGGCCTCCAAAAACGTTAAGCCGGCCCTGATGGATCCAAAGGACCTGTGTGTTAATAGTGTGTATCACAGATTCAAAACGAATAAATAACTTGTAAGCGGGTCACACAGACATAGACTTCTCTCAAATAGCTTTAGCTCTAAACCCAATTCATCCAAAGTAAGAACACAACCCAACAAGCAGCCTAATATGCAAAACAAAACAAATAGCCCAAAATCAATATTTATCTTGTATTATAGTTATAAACTTAACTAAACCTAAACTATTTTCTCTTACTGTAAATGTTTGTGGATGAAATGAATTGAACTAACCAACTGCTTAAATAAAGTAAAATTAAAAGATGATCACACTTGGGTTACAAGTATGTGAAAGAATTGTCACATAGGGTTTACCAAATTAGAAATCACACAAATATAATTAATTTGTTGTTTCTGTTAGAACGTGAATACCAACTAGATAACGGGTTTTTAAAAACAGACAATAAAACTAACGCCGAACCTGATTATGTTATTAATAAACACCAATTAAAGATAATACAATGATAAATCATTGTATAATTCGACAAAACAACTATCCAAATTATACCAATCAATGAGAACAAGCAACCACATAAAGATAATCAAACAATCAAAATTTAGGTCTGTAATGAATATAAACCAAGTTAAACATAACTATATCACTAAATTTACTCCCGGGAATGATCGCTAGTAGACTAACGAACCATAACATACTTGTGTTCTCTTGTCTTGATCTGCGTATACCCAACAGCCAAAACGCTGCGCCATTTCTCCCTGAACAAAACTGCCTGTCGAACACCCCCAAAACAGCAATCAATGACCTTTTAATGACTGCACACACACACACTCCCTTTGTTAATGGACTTTTTAGCCCATAAAAGTTTATTTTGACATTATGACTCCATTAGGACATAGTATTTCAAACGTGGGCTTTAACTCCTTCGAGAATAAATCTGAACTTTCTTTGTCTTGTGAATATTTAAAATCCATTCCTTTCAATTCTATAGTCATTCATATGGGTTTGTGTAAAAGCATGGAACATTAATATAATTTGGTTTTTAATATGATGTAAAAATTAATTAAGTAAAATCACTCAAGTCATGTTTATGACATCATAAGATTTACTTAATTCATTTCTTTTGTTTGACTTTTATCACCTTTCAAGTTTATTTTTATTTAAATAAATGTTTTATTTACTTGTTAGTCTTTAGTTTAGTCAGTTAAATATAAGATCTTAGAGCATTCACAATTAATTCACTATCTTTATCCATATAAATTACATTAAAAATTATTATTTTTTTCTTTCTGTTTTTCAATTAAATAATAATTTTTTATACCTTTAGAATTACTTTTTTCTTTCCTACACTCACAACCACTTAAAATATATTAAAAACATTATAGAGGTTTAAACAGTGTTTTCTAAAAATACAGATTGAATATTAAATTTTCCCTAACATTCACTCACAACCACGTCTAACCATACCATATAATATATGGAATACACTCATATCAATTTAGAGAACGGGTGTTGAATGCTCTTAGCTCATGGTGTCTTGAAACACTTAAACTTTAAATATAAACCTTTTAAGCATAAATGAAGTGTTAAAAACGCATAATAAATTACAATTAACGCTTGTAAATTACCCATCCATCATAACCTAACCTGTAACTCAATTTTTACACGTAATCATGTAAAATATTAGTAAGCCACATTGTTAGATCATATGAGGCTGATGCAACCAAAACAACACTTAGAAGATTTTGATGTACAATTGAAGTGGTCTTCCGAAGACAAAGCTGCTCTTCCGAAGACAAGTCAAAGATCTTCCGAAGCTCAAGGTTGAAGAACTTCCGAAGTGAGAACTCAGTCTTCCGAGACTAAGTAGTTATCCTTTCAAAGTATACAACTTAAAAGATCCTAAAGACAAAGTCTTCCGAAAAATAAAGTCATGAAGACTTGGAGAAGACTCGGAAGAAGTTGATTATTCCGAAGTATAAATGACCTCGGAAGAACTTATTCTTCCAAAGCCATTTAGCTTCAGAAGAACCAACAATGAACCAGTAGACATAAGTATGGTCTGTCTGACATTCGCTGCAACCTCTGATATACTGCATGGCGCTTTCCCACGCCCATGTAGTTGACCATACTTTTATCTACTGTTCACCCATTATCAGTTAGTACAGTTGCCACTTTTAGTTGGTGACCAAAAGGTAAGTCATGGACCTGTCATGACTACCTAATTTAGGATAATATTTTATCTTAGATATTTTACTTCTAGCAATGTAATATTTGTCTAGTTGTAGATTCCAGCTGGTTATCCAAGTATAACCGGCATATAGATTCTCATTGTAACTATGTAACCATGCTTGTAAGAGTCTTGTAATACTGAGTTGAGAAGTAATATATACAAGTATCTTGAAAACTACTTTTGTGTTTATTTTATTTTCATTAACTTATTATATTACTTGTGAATTTGGTTAGAAATTCTGCTTCATCAAATCAAATGAGATTAAATGAGCCTGTGAGATAAACTTGTGTTGTGAAACCAACACCGATCCTGCACACATAATTAGCAGCACACATTGCCCTATACTCAACTTTAGTTAAGTAACAAGACATAATACAGACATATTACCTTGCTTTTTTCTTTTCTAAGCAACTAAATTGTCACCCTAAAAATACATAGAAACCAGTGACAAACACCTAAAATCCAAGGATTTTTCCACAATCTGAATTGACATAAGCAGAAAGTTAAAAAGACATACCTTTTGCTAAAGAAAATTTCTTTTCCAGGGGCTCCTTTTAGATACATGAACAACCTTAAAAGTAATTCACGTATGAATTTCATTTTTTCACAGATTATTAGTATTGTTAGTATGTTTTTATTTTTTTTGTTAACTTAATCTAATAATTGTTCCGAGTGTCATATTGCATTCAGGATCAAATTCATTAAATATGTATTAGCTATAGCAACACTAGATAAGATTTGTATACTGTTTTCTATCTTATGTGAGCATTTAGTTAATTTATGTATAGTAGTTTTGGTGTAGACAACGGACCCATTTGTATATTTTGTTGGGTTGGAATGTAAGCATAACTTAGTAAGCTATAGTCTAAACGATGTTATTTAGATGCCTCCACCATGAAGCGCGGGACACAATTACTATTGTTTACAATTAGGAGGTTGTTAGGCTAACAGAACGATTAAAGTAAACAAAAGTTGGTGGTTTTTGTACTTGAAAATGGATAACACTCTGATTTTGTCAATGAAATTCGATGGCTCATTTTATTATATAATATGGTGTTATCAATGACGATGATGATGACATCATTAATTTCATGAAAAAGAAGGAAAAACTACATCATCGCCTTTTTTACTTGCTTTTAGTGTGACATCATTTTCTTTGGGTATGTTTTGCAGGTGCTTTTTGCTACCACTAGTCGAACTTGGTGATGTGCGTTTTGACATATAGTTTTTTAGCAATGGTTTTTACACAAAAAAGCTTTAGAATTATAAAATGATTTTTACTTTATGACTAACTACACACACAATATGCAAGTATACCTATCGGATAGTAGTATAGCTTTTGGTAATAACCAAATATCAATCCATGGACTTGAGAGCTCCTGATACTAAGTCTTTTCGTTATCTAGCCGATAAAAGATGATTTATGAATATTATGATTAACTAATTTAGCTAACAATTAATCTAATTGAAAAAAATAGACGAATATGAAGATAATCAATCAGAGTAAGATATCACTTAAACTTTGAATCTGCTTAACAAAACAATGACAACATATATAAACATATGATGAGATCATTTTCTACGCATAAAATATGGATGTAAACTAGAATCCTGTCAAGGTTATCTAAATATATAACTATTTCAAAAGCTTGAACGATAAACACATAATACCCATTTAAAGTTATGTCATGAAAAACAAATGATATAATTAAACCAAAGTTAAAGATGATTAGGATTCCCGTCAAGGATACCAAACTCACAAATATTTGGAAAGTTAACACTAATACACGAACCATAAATTTACGCATTATCTATAATTACACAAAAACAAAATTAGGAGATATTCATAACAAACCAATGGTTTTCATCAACATACGTATAAGGATGAACACTTGTTCAACTTTACTAAATAATTAACCCTCATTTATTATTTCTAGTCAAATGCCATAAACCACATATTAATGTATGCAATTCATGAATAGATGTTATAGAACAAAAAGTTTTCCAACAATATGTGCTTATACCACCACACAAGATTCATCATTTCATCAAGTTCAACAAACATACACAATCATTGAAGAACATTCATAACCTTGTAATGAACATTAACCTAATCATCACCAAAAGTTACAAGTAAATTGTTAAAGTGTGCTAAGATTCATCTAATCTAAGTGATAAAGAGTGTTTAGCCCACGAGGCTTACATAAACTACAACCAAACTCATAACAATAGAAGAAAACATGATGGATCTAAATATTTTCAAACCAAAGATGAGTAGAGGTGGGTTGTATGGAGTTGAATCTTTCTTTGAAATGCTTGATTTTTAATCTAGGTTGAACTCTTAAGAAACTTCTTCCAAAATCACCACAAGAATAGAGAAAACTAGGATTGTTACTTGCAAAATTCGTCTCCCTCAAATGAAAAAGAAGAAGGGCTTAAAAGGGGGGGGGGGGGGTCATGCTGCATGTTATGGACATGAAAGAATCGGTCATGACCATAATACGCAGGAAAGGGGACCTGATGCTTGTTAGGGTCATGACAGAATTAGTCATGGTAGATTTAGTTATGACCATAACAGCCTCTAAACTTTTAAAATCTTTATGAATTTCTTGTCCTTTTCTTTTAAGATCATTAAGCAACCATCCAAAATTATAAAATCTAAATTAATCACAATTAAGTTTTGATAAAGATGAATTTGTAACAAAAACACTTAAAATGGGGAAATATATGCATTATTTACATGTATGTTTATTCACATATCACTTGGCATTGTTATGGTTGTCTATGGCTAAAACTTTTGGTGAATGAGAAAGATGGGAATTGGGAACTTATTATGATTATGTGTATAGACTAACAAATAGAATAAAACTAAAAAAGCTTTAATAGACCAACATAACTATTGAACATCGGCCAATGTGGGACTAGCCACTTGGTAGGATAGATTTGCCGTTCAAAAAAAAATATTGCACATTGTGCATAGGAGCTTGAACAAGCAACTCAAAAAAGGTTAAGTATCAGGACTAGCGACGTAACAAATGAGCCAAGCCACCTAACGCCTACATGGCTTGTGTTCTTAGTATATAAACCAGAATCTTTTGTATATATGGCTGCGTTGATACATGGCTTATACACCACCGTATAAAATGTAATTACTACGTATAACTTGTTTTCAAGTAGGAAAAAAAGCCCTACGCAATCGTAGGGGGATAAAATCCAGTTGGTTTTAAGCTCAATTGTTTTTCATAATGTTATTCAAAAGTAAAATGTGAAGTGACTTTCATGTCAAATTAATGTTAAGTGGATCTTGTGAGAAAAACAAAAAAAGTATGTTGGTTTTGTGTAAGAGACTTTTGTGAGGAAAAAAAAGTATGTTGGTTTTCTATGGTATTTTCACTTATATATAATATACATACATATTTAATTATAACATCATCCGGCTCTTAAATTTAGTCTGATCGATCCAAGCAGTCGACTAGCAAGTTAACCGATTCGTCGTCCGATCCAGTTCTGAAAACATTAATCCAAGGGGTTTGTTTCAGCCCATATGGAATTTTGTTTAACTTATACACTATAGAATCATTTTCCTAAAAAAACTAACCCTCAAGTAAATGCATATAGACATATTCATTTCAATTACGTATTGTTAATATCTAATTGATAAAGAGGCCAATCATTTTGTGCAGCTAGGCTTATTACACATAAACAACCTAAGAGAAGGTTTCATCAAAGTCCACACCTTCCCTTTGATCATACCCTTAAGCTACTTATAACCTAGCATTTGTATCGCTCAATATCATCCATTTTATTATTTACTTTTGTATATCAACTTACATCCTATGGCTTCCCTACATTTAGGTACTTCAACTAAGTTCCAAGTGTTACTACGGTTTAGTTTATGGTCTCTGCTTCCTTGTTCATGGCAATCATCCAATTAATATCATTTTTACCTTGATTACAACTATTTCGTTCAATATTTGTTTACAGTAGATGCAAAGATTTGATTTTATAATAGCAATTGTAAGTAATTTACAACCCTTTCCATACCCTCTATGACAAAATCTTGAAGCCTTTTCTTCTGAAATGTTATTCTAGTTCTAGATTATTTTCTAGTGGTTACTAATGGATCATTAATCCCCTCATAAGGTCTTGATTTATTATCAGCACCCTAGTCGTATCTACCTACCTAGTTGAAGGATCCTCTTCTTGAGATTACTATAAACCATCCACACCATCATTTATTTATGGATTATCCATATTTGGCTTCTCAGCCCTACTACTATTGCACTTGCATTGACATTCAACCTGACCTTGACAAGAAAGGACCCTATCACATGGCTGATAACTAGAGCTATCTTTGTTAGAACTTATATGCTCAAGCATTGACATAAATCAATACTACCACATTAGCCATCGTATCAAAAGAAACGATTTAGAAGTGAGAGTAATATATGTATGCATTTAAAATAATACATGTTGATTTCTATTAGTGGAATAGAGAATTTGTGATTATCTAAGGTTATTTAGGTAAATTGGATTAACATATATAATAAGTAATTATTATAAATATGTATATAATTGTTGAGAGGTTTTTGTGTAGAAAATATTTTGATTTTCTATGTGCAAAAGTTGTTGAGGAACATTTATGACACAAAACAAAAAATATGCTAATATTTTATCTGCAAAAAATTGTACAAAGGTTTTTATAAAAAAAATATTGAAAGTATGTTGTTTTCTTTGATGATATTTACCCTTATTATATGGATTTTCAAAATTATGATTTACTAAGCCTCAACCGTGGGAGATAAGTAATATTCAAATTTCAAAGTATGTCCAAAATGATGTAAATATATTCCTTTCTTTCGCATCGTTTTCAATTCACACAAAAATTCAAAGAGAAGTTATTTTTGTATTATTATTAACTTTCTTTTCTAAAGTATGTGCCATCAAAGTGGACTTTGAGTGTGTCTTCTGATTTCTTTTTAGGTTTATATAATTTTCATAATCTCTAACTCTTATTTTTTTTGGGATTACTTTTTAGTTAAAAAATATTTATAGACACTTTCAATTTTAATTTTATTTTTCTCTAATGATCTTTTACTAATTAAAAGTTAACATCGTTAGTTTTTTTTTTGATGAAATGTAACCAACTTAGAGCTTATTCTTATCTCTGTCACCACCTAGCCTTCATCAGGTCTGTTTTTTTATGTCTAGCTTGCATCTTCACTTGAAATCTATCCCCAACGAGCCAAATGGTTCAGATCAGAAGGTGAAGATTGACAAGTTTCAATATGTAGAAGTTTCAGATTGATAGACCTGATAGTAGATTTCAACTTAATGTTTAGTGTTTTGGTCACATAAGTAGTCAACACCATCAAAACACTAACGGGGTTAACTCTCAGTTAGTAAGGGGTCGTCGGAGAAAAAAAAGCTTAAAGTTGGGAATGTCAGTAAATATTTTCTAAGTTGGGATTAATCCCGACCAATATATAAAAGTTTGAATTATTAAAATCCAATAACCCTTTTTTATAATATATTACTCAACTGAAATTTGAATATTGCATTAAAATTTAAACTTTTGTGGGTTATGTTTTTTTAACTCTTTTAGTTTTGCACTTTGAAAGAGTATGGTTATTAATAATATGTGTCATTATATGGATTGGATTTTAGTTAGAATGAATGTATTAATTTTTGGTTTGTATATGTAAGAAGATGTGGTTATGTTTTATACATGAGTTATAATTTAATATTAAATTTTACATAAACATTGATCTTTGAAAATTTGATAATAGTATGCTTAAACATATCTAAATCACCAATTTTACGTGTATAGAAAAAGAAGCAACTCAAAACATATATTTTTATATGTATATGTATGTGTGAATAGATAGTTCATTTGAGGATGTACATAAATGTAAATAGCATGTGCGTTGATAAATTAATGATTAGTATGAATTCACACATATGTAAGTAGTTATTAGTTTGATCATTTTCTATTAATATGAATATTTATATATACATATATGTAAATAAACATTCATGTTTCTAAAGTTGTATTACAAATGCAGAAATAGATATTTTAAATATTTACAACTAAAAAAATTTAACAATTATATTTAAGATTGGTATGATTAATTAGTTTGACATTTAGCATATATGTAAAAATGTAAAAGTTAGATAGAAGAGAAGATAGATGAAAGAGATGTGAAAGGAGAAAGAATAGAAAATATAATTAAACGTTAATTAAGGGGAGAAAGAATGTTTAGTATTTTATTCATTTATCCGTTTTATTTAATCTTTTATTTTAATAATTTGAAAATAATGAGTAATTAAGATTGGTTTTACGAGTTCTAAAAATAAAAGGTGTATTGAAAAAAACTTAACCCTATATCGATATACAAACACATATACATACACACATACACACACACACACACATATATATATATATATATCACACACACACACACACACACACACACACATATATATATATATATATATATATATATATATATAGTGCCTTTTATGAATTTTTTGAAATTAAAATGTGTAAAAAATCTTGGTTTATTAGTTTTCTCTTTTTTGATATTCTCTTGTGAAATAGAGATAACATTGTTGTTGTCTATGTGGATGGGAGTCTTCTTAAATTTGAATCCATAGTCTAGCATCTGATTCTGCATCCAAAGCACTTGAGCACAGCAGCTTGCAACAGCAATGTATTCAGCTTCAGCAGTTGATGCAGACACACATGATTGTTTCTTGAATTACCATGAGACTATCCTTCCACCTAGAAATTAACATCCCCCAGATGTAGACTTAGCAGTCATATTGCAGTCACCATAGTTACTATCTGTATAGGCATACAGATTAAAGTCAGAATTATTTGGATACCAAAGGTCCAATTTGGGAGCACCCTTGAGATATTTGAGAATTCTCTTGATAGCAACTAGGTGTGACATCATGGGGTTGGTTTTATATCTTACACAAATACATGTAGCAAACATGCTATCAGGCCTGCTGGCTGTGAGGTACATAAGAGACCAATCATAGCCCTGTATAGATGTTCATCAACACACTCCCCCTCAAGATCTGGTCCTAAGGAATGGTTTTTGGCTATGGGTGTCTTAGCAACCTTGCACTCAGTCATGTGAACCTTGACAAGTATGTCTTGCACATAATTTGACCGGTTTATGAAGATTCCATTGTCAACTTGCTTCACTTGAATTCCTAGAAAGAAATTGAGTTCCCCTATGGCACTCATTTCAAATCTATTCTTCATCAGCTTCTTAAAGTCTTTGCAAAGCTTCAGATTGGTTGACCCAAAGATAATGTCATCTACATAAACTTGAACTAGCATCAAGTCATTTCCTGTTCCTTTGATGAAGAGTTTTCCATCAATAGTACCCATCTTGTACCCATGCTGACAGAGATATTGTGATAGTGTCTCATACCACTTCCTTGGAGCCTAATGCAGCCCATAAAGAGCTTTTTCAAGCTTGCAGACATAATCACGATAATCTGGGTCTGCAAAGCCAGATGGTTGTTTGACATACACATCCTCATCAATCACCCCATATAGAAAAGCACACTTGACATCAAGTTGGTAGACCTTGAAATCCTTGGATGCAGCAAAAGCCAGGAATATCCTAACAACTTCAAGTCTTGCTATAGGAGTAAAAACATCTGTGTAATCAATCCCTTCTTCTTTTGTGTATCCTTGAACAACTAGTCTAGCCTTGTTCTTGATGGAAAGTCCTCTATCATCCTTCTTGTTCCTAAATACCCATTTGGTACCTATGGTAGTTTTCCTCTTAGGAAGAGGATATAGATTCCAAACCTTTTGTCTCTTGAATTGAAGCAGCTCCTCCTGCATTGCTTCAACCCAACTTCCATCCTTCAAGGCCTCTTTAATCTTCTTAGGCTCTATCAGGGACAAGAAACAAGAGTGAAGACAAACATTTTTATCATGGGTTTGTCTCTTGTTCTTACCCCAGTCTCAACATCTCCAATGATGTTTGTGGTGGGATGGGACTTGTGAATTCTCAGTTGAGGAATCACAGCAAGTTGTTTGGATAGATTGAAATTCAGATCTGGTGCTTGACTATTATCCACCACATCAACATACTTCTCAAGAGAAACTTGATCCAATGAGTGTGTCATATCATTGATGTTGTCTTCTATGGAGTGGTTATCAGCATCAAGAAACTCCTGATCACTGTCACCACCTCGATCTCCTCCTACATTGGAAATGCCTTCATCCAAGTTCGGTGCCTATGTGCTGGAATTTATAGGCACCTCAGATGTGTCAGCTGAAGAATTTGTCATGGTTGTGCTGACAGAATTTCCAACTGCAGGGCTAGTTACCACTGGAGCTAAAGTAGTTTGAACATTTAGTCTTCTCAGCTCAAATCTTGGATCAGAATCTCCTGTTGATACCTGTAGATCCTAAAACATTCTCAGAAGATTTGTTAAAACAGTTGATAACTAAATCAAGATCAAACAGCCAATCAGGACCATAACCTTTCACACTGGGTGTGTGCTCATTGAAGGTCATATTGGTTGACTCCTCAACTACTCTAGGCCTAAGATTGTATACTCTATAAGCCTTGGCTTGGAAGGAGTATCTAATAAAATATCCATCATCTGATTTCTCATCAAATTTGGCTATTTGATCCTTGGTATTCAAGATGGTGAAAGGACATCCAAATGACCTGAGAAAACCAGTGAAAGGTTTCCTTTTGTGCCACAGTTCATAAAGAGTCTTACCATGAGTCTTGACTATTAAAATTCTATTTTACACATAGCAGGTAGTGTTAACTGCCTCTGACAAAAGGTGATGGGCAGTTTGGAGTCGGGCAACATGGTTCTTGCAGATTCAATAAGTGTCCTGTTTCTCCTCTCAGCAACATCATTTTGCTGAGGAGTCCTGGGGGCACTATATTGTCTTGTAATACCCTTTTCATCACAAAATGTATCAAGGATTTGGTTTTTAAATTCGGTTCTTTGATCATATCTTATGATCTTAATCCTGTGATCATATTGATTCTCAATTTTTAGAATAAAACTCTTCAAAATCTTAGGGGTCTCATCCTTAGTTCTAAGAAAGAAGATTCAAGTGTATCTTGTAAAGTCATCTGTGATCACCAAGCAATAAGAGGTTCTTCCTAAACTCATTACACTGGTGGGGTCAAAGAGATTTATATGTAATAAGTGTAGGGGAGTAGTGATGGTGTTTATTTCCTTTGGCTTATGAGATACCTTTTGTTGCTTTCCTTTCAGGCTGCAACACAACGATCATCACTTGTAAACTCTTTCTTTGGCATTTCAGTTACCAAATCATTCTTAATTAGTGTATTCATGTTTTTAAGTTTACATGGCACATTATTTTATTCCAAAGGAAAGACTCATCACTATTGTCCTTAGATAGAAAGCCAAAAACTTCTCCTGAAGGACTTTGAGTAGGATATGCTCTTAAGGAATGACCACCCCGGGTTTGAGAACAATACACTCATGCTCAGTAAAGAGCATGTTGTGTCTCTGATCACAAAATTGGGATACACTCAGAAGATTGTACCCAAGCTCCTTGACAAAGTTTACCTTTTCAATACTGAGCTTACCATTTATGACCCTGCCCCTTCCAGTAATGTAACCACCAGATTCTCCACCAAAAGCAGCTGACCCTCCATCAATTCTTTCAAAGTTTTGAAGCAAAGAGCCATTGCATGTCATGTGCCTGGAACAACCACTATCAATGATCCATACATTCCCTTTGGTCTTGAGCTATTCCTGCACATAAAGAGATGATTAGTTACATTTGGAAACCCAAGCCTTGTTAGTCTTGGGCTTATCAAAGTGTAAAGAAGATAATGAAACAGTAATTGATCATATATGCAAGTTTTGAGGATCATTTGCTGTTGTTTATGAAGAACTTTCAGTCACATGGCCTTCCTTCATCTTCCATACCATCTTTGGAAGACTAGACTTCACCTTCAATACTTTGGAGTTTTGATGACTTCAGAAGTTTTGGAGACTAAACCTTCGGAAGCTTTTGCATCCACTGCAGCAGATTTCAGTACTTCGGAAGCATTCCTTTCTTTCGAGACCAAATTTTCTTCCGAAAGTAAGTTTTCACTTATCTTCTTCTTCACTTTGAAGCTTCTGAAAGGAAGAGATTTTCCTTTCGAAGCTATTTTCCTGTTCTTCTCAGAAGTTTTCTTCTTGTTTATATGGGTAGTACTTTTGGAATTGTAGATACAATCCTTGGTAAAGTGAGAAGTACTACCACACATGATGCATTCATTTGGCATACTTCTGAGAGTCTTCTTTTGAGTGGATGGCTGAGCTTGATCACTTTCCACTTCCTTCTTCACCTTTTCAAATAATGCAGTAGGCTTCTTGGGATGAGGCTTGATCTTGGAACTAGATGGTTCAAGCTGTGCAGCAGTGGTGCACACCTTATCAGCCTTCCTCTCTTGATTAGGATGATTTAGACATGAACTAGGATTCCTGGTACTAGAATCCATAGTTGAGTCTTCAGCCTTTACCACTTCAAATCCAGTAGAGATAAAAACTTGCTTTTTCTTGAAGTTGAAAGTGGCCTTGATCTCTTGGGCTTTCTTGGATTTTCTTTTAGTAGCCCTGATCAAGTTCTTCCTTGCAGACTTGGTCATCCTTGATTCATTCTTCTCTCTAGGAGAATGGTGTCCCTTCTTAGGATAAACCTTGTCACTCACCTCAGGCTCATCCTTCACTGTAACCTTTCGTGTTTTCGTTAATTAATAGTTAACCCTGTTATGTTCTTATAAGGACCATTTATGTCATTTAAGAAACTATATGGGTTGTTTATGAATGTTCCTCTTATTGTGCATTAATTCATTAATTTAAGAGTTAATAACTTGTTTTTACTATAATAAACATAATAATAATAGTCAAAATAAAATAAAAATAATAATAATAATAGAAATAATAATTTGAAAAAGTTAAATAATTAATAAGTTAGAATAATATTTAAAACTTAAAAGTTTAATTAAGTTGAGGGGGCCTTTGTGATAAATTTGAAAGTTTTAAGCATAAAATAATAAAAGTTAAAACTGTAGGGACCAAACGTGTAACTTTTAATAAATCACCCCAAACCCCCCCCTCACCGTCGACCTCACTCCGGCCACCCTCGGCCGACCTCCGGCGAAGTCCAAACGCGAGTAAAACGCGTAAAATCAAACCCCAATCGCTTCTAACCGTTTCGTGGGCGTGATTCGAACTCATTGAAGGACTTTAATTGGGTTTTAACGGCGGTTAAGAGGGTATTCTAACTCGAGTAACCGCCGATCATCAAACACCCAACGTTCGGGAATTAAAACCCAATAATAATCCAATTAATTGAACCTAAACGAACGTATAACTAAACCTAAGCTGTTATCAATCTCAATTTCACCTGAAACTCACACGAACATCACATTCGATCATCCCCTTCATCGCGACCTGCAACCGTAGTGTTCTTCAACCCTCGGTCATTATTAAGTGAAATTGATAAAGGGCTTTCAATCATCGAGACCAGTAGAAGCTTTCTGTGCAACGAATTTGGTTGTCATCATATTTGCACATCGATTGATTATAGCTCCGGTCGCGGCCTGTTTCTTCGTCTGCCTTATCATCAATTCGACTTCAACCGGGTAATTTAACCCACCTACATACTCGATTTTACATGGGGAACAAAAGCCCCATGATCATTAGCGTTAACAGTAACGAATTGATCTTCAATTTGGTTCAAATCGTTCTAGGGTTCATATGATTTGGGGGTTTCTTTGTATTTGTGTTTTTAAGAATTAAAACCCATTTCCTAACAGGCATAGGTGCCCCAGCCTAATGGTAACACATCACTCTTCTATCCTTGAGGTCCCGGGTTCGAACCCGGGCACCCCCCCATTTTTTTAAAACTCGTTTCTTTAACCTATTTAAGTCCAGAAAATTTATAAAAAAATTATAAAAATCATTTTAATGACTAAAAATTATTTTTAGTTACCAAAATATTTTCTGTAAATTTAATATATTTTCTTAATAAAACAGTATAACAAAAATTATTTTTAGTTAGTTCTTAAAAAAAATAGATTTAAAATGATAGTTTAAATTAATAAATTATTATTGGTCCAAACGTTACTTTTAGTTTAATCGTGTTATTTAAATAATTATAGAAATTATTTACACTTTATATTTAATTGTACCGTTATTATAAATACTTAGTTTCGTTAAACTATCTAAATGGTATAATACTTTCCGTTGAAATAAAATATAATTGATTCCATTATTAAATTCCATCTATATCAAAAACCCCAAAACTCCACTTGAAATCCTAGTTCACATATGAATCGTTAAACTTATCTTTAAACTTAATCTTGGAATATATACGTTTAGGTATCTTGTAAAAGAAATCGTTGGAGCACCGTTTACTTGATATTACCTTAACACCAACTTATATCATGTGAGTTTTTTCATGCCCCTGTTTTACTTTATTTCACACCTTTTGGGGTGAAACATGTTAACTTTATAAATTTGCACTTGTAAACATCTTGATACTTGTAAACGCACATGCAATTCATCTTTACTTTTTGTCATGGTTATTTGTAATATTGTGAGCCTTATATGATGAACATTATATGTTGACAATCATTAACTATTGCTAGCCTGGCGACGCCATAGATCTATGGGCCTGACAAGCCTATTTGGTGCTAAAGCCGAGGTATTGCTGGCTCCTAGTGTCGTATTCTTGAGCACTATGGGAACCGAGTACACTTAGCTAATCGTTTAATCTTGTAAACTTGTAATCTGTCAAGGTTTGATTGTAGCTATATGTTATCTATAAACTTGCTTTATTCGTAACCATTGACATGAATTGCTACTTGTAAATTTTTATAAATATATGTATGCCTAACCCATGGAAACTCACCAACTTTCAAAGTTGACCCTTTATTTTTAACATGTTTCAGAAAATGCACAAGGTTGATGATTATCTTTTGAAGCATGCTTACATCTAGGATTTGGACCTAGAAAAAAAATAAATAATATATCTCGAAACTTGGAAACTGGAACATTTGTTATCTTTATTTCGTTGAGACTCTTGGATGTAATGTTTATTTAATCTTATGATAATCATATTTACAATTAATGGTAGCGTTATTTGGCTGTGAACAATCTTAACCCTCACATCTCGACTTTTCCGCCGTTAAGGTTGGGGTGTGACAAATTGGTATCAGAGCCCATAACTATAAGGATTTTGTTTATTAGAAATGGTGACCTAGACTATAGTTGATGCATGAATCTCATTAGAAAAAAAATCTTTATGATCTTGTAAATCTATTTGTTGCATGCTACATAATGCTACCTGTTGAGGAAGGCCTTTTTATGTGCAACATGATGCCTTTAGTTAGGATTGCCTTGTAATTGAGAAACTTGGTTGCCTTGTCTCCCCTAAATCTGATTCTTAATCCTTTATTCCCTCGACGATGAAATCTCTTAAACTTATTCTCGATGACACGTGGGAACGTACGCTTTATATCGAAAGGTTCAAATCTCTAGACTTTATGTCTAATCTATAAAAATCTCATCAAGGTTTTAATTCCATGAACCTAAAGAAATATTGTGTGACACATAGACACCTGTATTTTGGATTTCCTGGCAAAAAGCCTTCGGGCTAAGGTAAGCATTTCGCATAAATCCCGTGGGACTAGTTATGCTTACCTGGGGAATTCTGGGATGAGTGACAAACTATGGTCAATATACACAAGTTTCTAAGGCAATTGGAGTTAACTCACCTTGACGTGTCAACATTTCCAAATGGTAATGCGTTACCAAATGGAATCATTCCATGTGTGTTTTACAAGTCTTGAAAAATCTTTGTTTGATTTATTATTTTCTACCTCCAAATTTCTGTGACTAACTTATTTTGTGTCCAGCATGTCTCGTCATCATGGAAAGCATGGTAGCTCCCACCGCTAATTAGCCGCCATGATTGCCCGTCAAATGGCTGCAGTCATTCCGACCATGGTTGCCGAACTAAGTAGCACCTTGATGACCAACGCTAGTAACAACACTAATGACAATGAGCAAGGAGAGAATAGTGCAAATCAAGGAAGAAACAACCAAACCTGCACGTTTAAGCACTTCAACTCGTGCAAACCCACTAGCTTTAGTGGGAAGGAAGGAGCCACTGGACTTCTCTAGTGGTTTGAAAGCATGGAGAACACCTTCATCAACTGTGAGTGTCCCGAGGCACTCAAAGTCCATTATGCCACAAGTGTTCTTCAACAAAGAGCACTTATGTGGTGGAATAGTGAGAAGAGGAATCGTGGTGCTGATGCTGTGTTGGCACTAACTTGGGAAGAATTCAAGAACATTGCCATCCAAAACTTCTGCCCGAGAAGTGAGCTGCAAAAGCTAGAGGAGGAGTTTTGGTATCTCAAGCAAGATGGTGGAGATCATTTGGCCTATTCAACTAGGCATCACGAGTTAAGCATCCTGTTGCCTCACATGGTTGACACTGTTCCTAGGAACATTGAGAAGTTCATCAAGGGGGTGCCACCTCAAATCCAAGATGCCGTAGTAGGAAGTAGACCCACAACTTTATAAGATGCCATTACCATCACCGCTCAACTTACTGAAAACCATATTCGAGCGGGCACCTTGTCTGTCAAAGGGGCTAAAAAGACTGAAAAGGTGGTCCCTGAAGTAGCTAAGGAGAGTAAGAATGAACCGTCTTACAACAACAAGAAACGCAAGTTCACACCGGCGCGTAATTTCACTGTGGCTACACCCAAGGTACCTCAAAGACAACCCTCTCCTGTTACACAAGCACCTGCTGCTAGAGCCTATGCTGGTCCTCTAACATTGTGCAATGTCTGTAAGTATCATCATGTGGGTAATACCCCGTGACGTATCTGTACACTGTGCGGTAAGTATGGACACTTGGTGGCTACTTATCACCGTGAACCAAACAATGCCGCGTTAGTTGCTAATCGTGCTTGCTACAACTATGAGGAACCTGGTCATTTTCGCCCATAATGCCCTCATCTTGTGGGTAACGTACCACAAGCCCGAGGACGTGCCTTCAACATCAATGCAAACCAAGCACAAGCAAACAACGATGTGGTGAACGGTATGTCAAATCCAACCCCAACTTTATGATCTAAGTTCTTTTGTTGCTTTACCTGTATCGCTAAACGTCTTTAAAACTGAACAGGTATGTTTCTTATTAATAATTCTTATGCCTACGTTTTGTTTGACTCTGGAGCCGATAAGAGTTTTGTCTCGTTAGAATTTAAGCCTATACTTGCTAAGCCACATACGAAATTAGAAAGACCGCTTACTGTCGAAGTGGCCGATGGAGAACCCATCACTGTTGATGTCGTTATTCGTGATTGCATTTTGAGCCTAAACGAGCATGATTTCTTTATCGATCTTATTCCTATGAAACTTGGAAGCTTTGACGTTATCATTGGCATGGATTGGCTAGCCAAACATCATGCGGAAATTATTTGTTTCGAGAAGTGCATTCGAATTCCTTTACATTCGGGGGATACATTGAAAGTGTTCGGTGAAAAATCCTCCAAAGGACTCAAATTCATGTCGTGTACTCAAGCCCGAAAATGTCTAAGCAAGAATTACATGGCTTTCTTGGCTTACGTGGTCAACACGAAAGTCAAAGGGAATGATCTTAAGGATGTCCCGATTGTACGAGACTTTCCTGAAGTGTTTCCCGATGACCTTAGCGGTTTACCTCCCGTGCGTGAAGTCGAGTTTAAGATCGATTTAATTCCGGGAGCGAACCCTGTGGCTAAATCACCATATCGACTTGCACCGTCAGAAATGCAAGAGCTAGCTAGTCAACTCCAAGAATTGTCCAACAAGGGCTTTATCCGACCTAGCTCATCGCCTTGGGGTGCACCTGTTCTGTTCGTGAAGAAGAAAGATGGATCATTTCGTATGTGCATCGATTATCGTGAGCTTAACAAACTTACCATCAAGAACCGCTACCCTCTTCCTCGCATCGATGATCTTTTTGACCAACTTCAAGGAGCTGCTATTTTCTCAAAGATTGACTTACGTTCTGGCTATCATCAATTACGGGTTCATGATGATGATATCTCAAAAACTGCGTTCTGGACTCGATATGGACACTATGAGTTCATGGTTATGCCCTTTGGTTTAACGAATGCTCCTGCTGTCTTTATGGATCTCATGAATCGAGTATGCAAGCCGTATCTAGACAAGTTCGTGATTGTCTTTATTGACGACATACTTATCTATTCCAAGTCCAAAACCGATCACGAACATCACTTGCGACAAGTTCTTGAGCTATTGAAGAAAGAACAACTATACGCAAAGTTCTCAAAGTGCGAATTTTGGCTTGAGGAGGTCCAATTTCTTGGACACGTGGTGAATAGTCAAGGAATTCACGTTGACCCTGCGAAGGTGGAAGCTGTGAAAGATTGGTGTGTTCCCACAACTCCAACCGAAGTTCGTTCTTTCCTTGGTCTTGCTGGCTATTATCGACGTTTCATTGCCAGTTTCTCTCGAATCGCGAAGCCACTTACTTCCTTGACCCAAAAGAATAAACCATTCGAGTGGGGGTCTGAACACGAGGAAGCCTTTGAAGCCTTAAAGCACAAGTTGTGTAATGCTCCTATCTTGACCCTTCCCGATGGAAACAAGGATTTCACCGTATATTGTGATGCATCTAAACAAGGCCTTGGTTGTGTCCTCATGCAACGAGGAAAGGTCATAGCATATGCATCGAGACAATTGAACGTCCATGAGGTGAATTATACGACACATGATCTTGAACTTGGTGCTATGGTTTTTGCCTTAAAGATTTGGAGGCATTACCTTTATGGGACACAATGTATAGTCTACACCGATCACAAAAGCCTACAACACGTCTTCAATCAAAAGGATCTCAACATAAGACAACGACGTTGGGTTGAGTTGATTAGTGATTATGATTGTGACATTCGTTATCACCCTGGAAAGGCAAATGGCGTAGCCGATGCACTAAGTCATAAGATTCATAATAAGATGGTCACGTTTCAAGAAATTCATGATCGACGACAATGGTTTGATACCTTGGGAGAATTTGATACTGAGATTCGTCTGGATGTTAACGAGACTAAGGTGCTGCTGCAAAATTTAAGGATTGAGAATGACATCGAGACTTGTATCATGGAGGCTCAACAAGCGGTTCAAGAAGGAGGAAAAATAGGAGAGGAATTGGAGTACAACCTTCGAGCTCAACTAGAAACGAAACCCAATGGGTTGATGTATTTCTTGAATCGAATTTGGGTTCCAAACCGGGATAATCTTCGTACCTTTATCATGAATGAAGCTCATCAAACTCGTTACTCAATTCATCCTGGTTCCGATAAGATGTATATGGATCTGCGTGGTCAATACTGGTGGCCTGGAATGAAGAAAGACATAGCAACTTACGTAGCTAAGTGTCTTACGTGTACGAAGGTTAAAGCTGAACATCAACGTCCTAGTGGATTGCTTGAACAACCCGAGATCCCCATGTGGAAATGGGAACACATATCCATGGACTTCATAACCAAACTACCTCGCACCTCTCGTGGTCATGATAGCATATGGGTGATCGTCGACCGATTGACCAAGTCGGCACATTTCATACCCATACGTGACACCTACAAAACGTCAAGGTTAGCTCGTATATATATTGATGAGATTGTGAGTCGTCATGGCGTACCTTTGCATATCATATCCGACCGAGACGCTCGTTTCACTTCGCACTTTTGGTCGTCTATGCAAGAACTTTTGGGTACTCAACTGGATTTAAGCACGGCTTACCATCCTCAAACGGACGGTCAAACCGAGCGAACCATTCAAACCCTAGAGAATTTGCTACGTCTTTGTGTCCTTGACTTTGGTGGTGACTGGGATACGCATTTACCTCTCGCGGAATTTTCGTATAATAATAGTTACCACTCGAGTATCAAGATGGCACCTTTCGAAGCGCTTTATGGTCGTAAATGTCGTTCCCCGATCTGCTGGACTGACATTGGTGAAAATTTCATCACTGGTCCTGAGCTCATACAAGAAACAACCGATATGGTCTCCATGATTCGCAAGAACCTTGAAGTGGCTAGAAGTCGACAAAAAAGTTATGCCGATAAACGACGCAAGCCGTTGGAATTCCAAGTTGGGGATATGGTTCTTCTTAAAGTCTCACCATGGAAGGGAGTCGTTCGCTTTGGGAAGAAGGGTAAATTAGCTCCACGATTTGTAGGACCTTTCAAGATCCTGAAAAGGATTGGGAAAGTGGCTTATAAACTGGAACTACCTTCCGATCTTAGCGGGGTTCATCCTGTTTTTCATGTCTCAAATTTGAGAAAATGTTTGGCTGATGAAAGTCTGTATGTCCCATTAGATGACATCCAGATCGACGAGTCATTACATTTCGTTGAGAAACCCGTTGAAGTCATGGACCGCATTATGAAGAAGACTAGGACCACTACTACCCCAATCGTCAAGGTTCGTTGGGAAAATAAGCGTGGACCTGAGTTTACTTGGGAGCGTGAAGAGCATATGAAGAAGAAATACCCGTATTTGTTTGTTTAGTTCATTCTTAATTTCGGGACGAAATTCTTAAAAGTTGGGGACACTGTAACCTTTCGTGTTTTTGTTAATTAATAGTTAACCCTGTTATGTTCTTATAAGGACCATTTATGTCATTTAAGAAACTATATGGGTTGTTTATGAATGTTCCTCTTATTGTGCATTAATTCATTAATTTAAGAGTTAATAATTTGTTTTTACTATAATAAATATAATAATAATAGTCAAAATAAAATAAAAATAATAATAATAATAGAAATAATAATTTGTAAAAGTTAAATAATTAATAAGTTAGAATAATGTTTAAAAACTTAAAAGTTTAATTAAGTTGAGGGGGCCTTTGTGATAAATTTGAAAGTTTTAAGCATAAAATAATAAAAGTTAAAACTGCAGGGACCAAACTTGTAACTTTTAATAAATCAACCCAAACCCCCCCCCCCCACCGTCGACCTCACTCCGGCCACCCTCGGCCGACCTCCGACAAAGTCCAAACGCGAGTAAAACGCGTAAAATCGAACCCCAATCGCTTCTAACCGTTTCGTGGGCGTGATTCGAACTCATTGAAGGACTTTAATTGGGTTTTAACGGCGGTTAAGAGGGTATTCTAACTCGAGTAACCGCCGATCATCAAACACCCAACGTTCGGGAATTAAAATCCAATAATAATCCAATTAATTGAACCTAAACGACCGTATAACTAAACCTAAGCTGCTATCAATCTCAATTTCACCTGAAACTCACACGAACATCACATTCGATCATCCCCTTCATCGCGACCTGCAACCGTAGTGTTCTTCAACCCTCAGTCATTATTAAGTGAAATTGATAAAGGGCTTTCAATCATCGAGACTAGTAGAAGCTTTCTGTGCAACAAATTTGGTTGTCATCATCATTTGCACATCGATTGATTATAGCTCCGGTCGCGGCCTGTTTCTTCGTCTGTCTTATCATCAATTCGACTTCAACCGGGTAATTTAACCCACCTACATACTCGATTTTACATGGGGAACAAAAGCCCCATGATCATTAGCGTTAACAGTAACGAATTGATCTTCAATTTGGTTCAAATCGTTCTAGGGTTCATATGGTTTGGGGGTTTCTTTGTATTTGTGTTTTTAAGAATTAAAACCTATTTCCTAACAGGCATAGGCGCCCCAGCCTAATGGTAACACATCACTCTTCTATCCTTGAGGTCCCGGGTTCGAACCCGGGCACCCCCCCATTTTTTTAAAACTCGTTTCTTTAACCTATTTAAGTCCAGAAAAATTATAAAAAAATTATAAAAATCATTTTAATGACTAAAAATCATTTTTAGTTACCAAAATATTTTCTGTAAATTTAATATATTTTCTTAATAAAACAATATAACAAAAATTATTTTTAGTTAGTTCTTAAAAAAATAGATTTAAAATGATAGTTTAAATTAATAAATTATTATTGGTCCAAACGTTACTTTTAGTTTAATCGTGTTATTTAAATAATTATAGAAATTATTTACACTTTATATTTAATTGTACCGTTATTATAAATACTTAGTTTCGTTAAACTATCTAAATGGTATAATACTTTCTGTTGAAATAAAATATAATTGATTCCATTATTAAATTCCATCTATATCAAAAACCCCAAAACTCCACTTAAAATCCTAGTTCACATATGAATCGTTAAACTTATCTTTAAACTTAATCTTGGAATATATACGTTTAGGTATCTTGTAAAAGAAATCGTTGGAGCACCGTTTACTTGATATTACCTTTAACACCAACT
This sequence comes from Flaveria sonorensis, assembly GCA_025506505.1. NCBI lineage: Eukaryota > Viridiplantae > Streptophyta > Magnoliopsida > Asterales > Asteraceae > Flaveria > Flaveria sonorensis. The sequence continues at coordinate 40,415,302 of CM046431.1, read as the reverse complement.
TATATCATGTGAGTTTTTCCATGCCCCTGTTTTACTTTATTTCACACCTTTTGGGGTGAAACATGTTAACTTTATAAATTTGTACTTGTAAACATCTTGATACTTGTAAACGCACATGCAATTCATCTTTACTTTTTGTCATGGTTATTTGTAATATTGTGAGCCTTATATGATGAACATTATATGTTGACAATCATTAACTATTGCTAGCCTGGCGACGCCATAGATCTATGGGCCTGACAAGCCTATTTGGTGCTAAAGCCGAGGTATTACCGGCTCCTAGTGTCGTATTCTTGAGCACTATGGGAACCAGGTACACTTAGCTAATCGTTTAATCTTGTAAACTTGTAATCTGTCAAGGTTTGATTGTAGCTATATGTTATCTATAAACTTGCTTTATTCGTAACCATTGACATGAATTGCTACTTGTAAATTTTTATAAATATATGTATGCCTAACCCATGGAAACTCACCAACTTTCAAAGTTGACCCTTTATTTTTAACATGTTTCAGGAAATGCACAAGGTTGATGATTATCTTTTGAAGCATGCTTACATCTAGGATTTGGACCTAGAAAAAAAATAAATAATATATCTCGAAACTTGGAAACTGGAACATTTGTTATCTTTATTTCGTTGAGACTCTTGGATGTAATGTTTATTTAATCTTATGATAATCATATTTACAATTAATGGTAGCGTTATGTGGCTGTGAACATTTTTAACCCTCACATCTCGACGTTTCCGCCGTTAAGGTTGGGGTGTGACATTTACCATCTCCTCTTCATCTTCATCCTTCTCTTGGATAGGATCAATGGAGGGCAACTCATCTTGACAAGTTCCACACCTTGGATATCTAACAGATAGGAGTGTGTGTAGAGGAGCTATCTCACTTGATCATAGTCCCTACCTATTTTGATAACAAACTTTTGCATGCAAGGATGAGAATATTATGTTCTTGAAGGTATCCTCTTTAAGAATATATTTTTCTGCCTTGCTTTGCTGATCACAAGCTCAGCCTGACATTCAGTCAATTTAGTAATGAGATTTTTGATTTGAGTCCTGTAATTTGTATGTCATGCTTAAGAGTTGAAATGGTTTTCTTTAAATCTTCTATTTTAAGTTTATAGTTATTTTCAGCTCTTTTAAAATCATCTTTTAAAATGTTCAAGGACTCAAGGTCAGATCTCACTTCTAAATTATAGGACCAATACATGTTAGTTTAGCAATGCATTCAGGGATACAGAGATGTTATAATACCTTAGCTTCTTCATGATCAGCCATCAGTGTATGGTTTGGAGAGGCATCTTCCACTTAAAAGCTCCAGTCATAGCCTCCTTCTTCAACAGCAACAACAGCATGTTGTTTGGGTTAGCTTGGCTTCTCGGTTCTTGGAGCTGCATCAGTATAGTTTGGCCTGGGTTATGTTTGGCCACCATTTGTCTTTGGTGCCTTGCACTCTCTAGCAAAGTGCCCCATTAGGTTACAGCTGTAACACTTCACTTTGCTTTTGTCTAGTCCAAACTTTCCACTGGCCACATTGCTGAGAAATTTTCTCCCTGTCCTCTTGTAGAACTTTTTGGCCCTGTGAGTGAGAAGAGCCGTCTGCTAGACTACCTCCATGTACTCCAGATCATCTGGATGAATACAATCCAAGTCTTTAAGGGTGAAGAGAAAGTTTCCACAACTTTCATCAGTAGACACAAAGGCTTGTGCAGAGCTTGTCTCTTGGAATGGGCTTCCTAGGATGTAGCTCTCCCTTGGTGTCTCGAGGAAGGTGATGAAAGGACCCTTTTGTGAGTTTTCAGGGAAGCATATAAGATGATGATGTGGTTCTGTGCTATCCTTTTCAACCACATGAAAGGCTGAACTCTGCTGATTGTTGGAAGAGCTGCTCGATGGATTTTGCATGTTCATCTCCATCTGGTAGCCACTAAGGATACCATATAGCTTTATGAGAGTAAGAGTAGAGAGGTTCTCAGTTCTCTTGATGGCCACATAATAGTGAGTCCATTGTTTGGGAAGAAAGAACATAAACTTTCTCACTATGTCCCTATTCTCAAGTTTTACTCCAACATCAGTCAAAGTGTCCACAACCTTAACGTACCTGAAGTATTGTTGAGTCCTGGTTTCATCTGTCTTGTAGGTAAAGTTTTCAAACTGCTTCTTTAAGAGGTTTTTCTTGTTTTCTTTAGCTTCCTCAGACCCATCAGACATGAGCCTCAGTACATCCCAGAGCTGCTTAGCAGTCTTGAACTTCATGAAGCCTCTGTATATATAGTTTGGAAGAGCAGTTTGGATGGCAGTCATGGCATTCTGATCTATGTCAATCTTCTTTCAGTCTTCTTCAGAATAGTCAGCCATTTCTTTTGGTATCATCCCACCTGCGGTAGTGGCTAAAGAGGTACTTGGGATGTGAGGTCCTTTGATAACAGATCTCCACATCCTGCTGTCTTGAGACTTGATGAACCCTTCCATACATTGGCACCAAGTATCAAAGTCACAAGAGTGAAAAATGGAGACTTCGTCATAGTACCGGTTTCCATATCAGCTTTAGCAAGAGCTGCCATTTGAGTTGTTATGTGTTTTGTGAAACTGAAGTGATCAAAGATGGTGAGATCTTACAATCAAGAGCCTGAATTGCTCTGATGCCAATTGCAGGACCGATGAGGGGTGGTCAATGCAACAGTTTCACAAGGCAGAGAGATATGAAACTCTTAGCAAATCAAATAGGGAACCAGTTAGATGATACAAAGAACACAAGTAAAAGAACAAGAACAAAAACACTCAAATATGGTTTTTAAGAATGATGTATATTACTTTCAAGTTCTTACAAGTGTTACAAAGCATACATAAGGATATAAGTACTTGAGACACTTTATACTACATTTCACAGCTAGCCATACTTTGAAGGCCAGCTGGATACACTAATCTAGACAACAAAATCAATGTAAAGTCAAAATTCAGATTGCCTTTTGACTAGTGACTATGACATGTCATAGCTCATATCCTAATCTATTACAAAAAAAATAAAAGGTACAAAATTAGAAAGTTACAGACCAATGACCATAATCTACAGTTGATAAATCATAGACCTTTTCACCAACTCATATAAGTTGGTGAGTCTTCAGAGTGGCAACAGAAAGTTGTTCAGCTTTTGTCAAAACGTGATCAGAGAAAGCATGTCTTCTGTGTCTTTGGATGAAATCAGTCTTTGGCTTCGGAAGACTTCATCTTTGGCTTCGGAAGATTTTATCATTTGGCTTCGAAAGATTTTACACTTAGCTTATTTCCTTGAGTGGTGTAAAACTTTCGAAGTGACTTTTCTCTGTACTTCATGCATGCATGCTAGGAGATCTTTGGATGCTTTGGTTGTATCAGCCTTTAAGTTTAAACCTTACATTATGTTTGTCCATGTATTAAATGCCATCGACTCGTCCAAATTCAACTTTTCTTGTCCATTTATGTAAATGCATGCCATCGAGTCGTCCAAATTCAACTCTTCATTTGTTCAAAAGTTTGTTGAATTTTGGTTAATTTAAATTTCAACTTCTATTGGTTTACTTTCTTTAAACCCACGAATTCAAAAACCCTAGCTTTATAGGCACTTGATTTTGTGTATATTAAAGTATTTAAGAAAGATTAGAGAAAAAATGAAAGTTACGTGCTATTTCAAAACCATATATATATATATATAGGATCATTACAGAACCATTTTTTTATTTTTAGAACCACAGAACCATTAGTTTACATAAGTGTAAATTAAGTTTGGTGATACTTAATCTATTTTACATATGTGTATATCAGACATGAACAATAAACTATGTAAAACAACTAAATATCATCATCTTTAACTTACATTTATGTAAATTAATGATTCGTAATTTACATTTATGTAAATCAATGGTTCTTTTGGTTCTGAAAATAAAAAGTGGTTCTGTAATGATCATATATATATATATATATATATATATATATATATATATATATATATATATATATATATATATATATTAGATACATATAAAATAACACGGGAAAAACCTAACCAAGTTATACACTTTAGACGTATTAAAATATAAAAAGTAATGAATATGATAAATAATATGTTAATACAAAATATTGATAAAACTATGTTAATTAGGCTATGGTATATGATTTTGTTTATAAAACTAGAGGGGTAAATTTTAATTTTTTTCCAAAAATAATTAAAAAGATGATGCTATTGAAAATTAAATATTAGGGTGTGTAAGTGATATTAATCTGCCATGACTAGTTGGGCGTGAAATCTCTTTTGGTCTTGGTTCGGTTGACAAAAAGTAACAAGAGGGGGTGGCTTTATCATACTTATTTGGCCCATGTTTCTTTTCTTGATCTTTATGATTGTTATGATAATTATATTCTATTTATACCATACATTTCATTGTAATCTTTGCACCTTTGAGTTAATAAGAGATCGAGAAACCCCAGCTGCAAGCCATGAACGTAGGTAACACCAGTCAAATCATGTATATGTTTAGGTACTTGAGTACAAGCTTCTTTTTTAGATTGACCACCTAGGTATAGGTACACACGTTCTCTATATTAAAAAACCGATTCATACCAATATTTTCACATGTTTGAAATCATGTTCTTTTCTTGTGAGTTATTCTTTTGATACATAATCCTCTTTGGGTTCATAGAAGGGTTTGCAGGATGAAGTTAGTCAAAGGATTGATTAGAAACGCAATTTCAATCAAATCCATCATCATCACCCCACGGATCATCCATCGCAGGCTAAGGAGCTTTAACAACCGATGGATTTGGAGGTTTAACCATTGCAAGAGGGTTTTCACTACGTCTTTCAGAGGCGATTTAAACGTGAGAAGACATTGCGCCGGTTTCCCATCTGGATGGACGTTAACTTTGACTGTTAAATTTTATAAAATTACTAAAATACCTTTGTATTTAAACGATGGTCCTACCTGGATCATCATCTTTTTAGCCCACCCGCCACCACCATCACCAGCTAACACCACCAAATCGACCGGTACCTTCACCGACGACCCATCAACACCATACTTCCTTTCCCCCACATGTCTCCCTCAACTACTACTCTCGCTCAACCCATCCGCCAACATCACCATCACCGTCGCACCACCATATCGCACCACCACATCGCACCACTCCACCCTAGCCGACCACCTTTCAAGAATAATGAACCCGGTCTGCTTGTGCTATGGTATACGGTGGTGGTTGTCTGGTATTTTTCCAGAATCATCTTCCTTTGCGGGAGAAGATGATCGATGGGAAAAAGTGGTTGGTATGGTGTTGGCGGTAACGATGATGAAGGTGGTGCTGGTGACGGTAGTTGAAGGTGGTGGTGGTGGTTGAAGGTCGAAGGTGGTGGTGGTTGAACGTGGTGCTGGTGGTGACAGTGGTTGAAGGTGGTAGGGGTGGTGGTTGAAAGTGAAGGCTTTAATGATAATAGGATATTAGTGTAGATGGAGAAAAAGAAAGGTGAAAAAGGGTATTTTTGTCATTTCACACACACTTAACATCAATAATTAACGTCCATCCGTTTCAGACACCATCATTGTTACGTTTGTGTAATGTTTTGGATCAACCTTGCAATTTCAGAAAGTCAGAAACTAAAAGTGAAAGCAGACCTAATCAAATGGACCAGCCGTGTAATTAAGTCTTTTCTTAATTTCCCCTGTTCTAAATCATCCACGTATGATTCTTTGACATTAAGTTTAAAAGAAAGTGAACTAATCGTCTTGCATGTCAGCATCGCCAATTAAAATGAACACATGCTCAAAGGAATCTCATACTTTTCTTATTTAACGTCAACATAGACACAATTAGAATCAACATGAAATTCCCAAATATAGTAATCAACCTACAACAGAAAGTATGAAGATATTCGACATGTACCTAACGCATCTTTTATTGTACATTCATAAATAACGAAAGCATCAAAACGATCACCTATCACTACCCATGCAAATTCTACCCCATATACATGTACCTAACGCATATTTACTTGTACATTCAACAAATAATACAACCGTTGGGGTCTTCTTCGACAGAAGGTTCTCCACCGTATCGTGGTCTCAAGTATGGATTGTAAGCTTCCAACAATCTTCTGATAACTTCTGCATCTATTTTAGGTTCATTTTCTTCTTCATTTTCCTTTTCTTCTTTCGCCGGTCCGAAGGTGACCATAACAGGGTTCCATTTTTTAAGTTTTCCGACCAAATCCATCGGATTAATGTCTCCGATGATCGTCAGTTTCTTGTCTTTCATGTCTATCGCTAACGAATCGATCCCTGAAATCATTTCAAAACAAGATTTTCGGTCACTAATTTGGTTCAAATTATGGTGCTGAAGTCAAACTCAAAGGCAAAGCTTTTAGGTGGTGGCGTTTTTGCTCAGAAGTGGAAATTTATGCGTATTTTGTCTGAAAAATTTATACCTATCGAGTCCCGTGACTTTCAAGGGACCCTTATAAATATTTTCAAGCTCGTCAAAATTCAATGAAGAAAAACAGAGGTTTAACCTGAAAGACTGGAAACTGCCTTTAAAGCTTTCCTTTTACAACTATTGTCATGAATATCCACTCTGATTACAGCTTTCTGCAGTTAATCATGAGTTAGCAACAGTAAAATGAAGACACCCATGAAGAAATATAGGTCGAAATCAAAAGTTATGGAGAGAAAATACTAAATTTGGGTTCCAGACTCTGTTTTTTTGAACTTCAAAGAAACAGAGGTTTATGTGAAACAAACAAGAAGATTAAACCAATGAAACAGAGAAAGGAAGAAAGTGTAGAAATTGGACCTTGATTTCTGACATGTTGAATTGAATAAATCAAAGAGAAAATTTGAATTGAAGTTAAGGAATACCTGATAATGGCAGTGTGTGATTTATAGTGAAATAGGAGAGTGGGACCATATCTTCCACATATTATTAAAATGAGTAGTTATCAAAATCTTTTTTTAAAACCGACCGGCCACTGTATCTGTCATGTTAACGGTTCGCTGATTGAACCAGACGCCGGTCGCTTTAACGGTTCACTGGTTGTTTTAATAACCGGATGACGTCGTATATACAAATTATTATTATCAACTATATACAAGAGTTCCAAAAACAAAATATGAAAATATTATATGTTTAAGGATGCATTTAAACTTTTACACAAGAACACTCTAATAACTAAAATATGTATCATAAATTACAAAATTAATAAAAAAATAAGATTTGAAAGGAAAAAAATAAAAAAAATTGAAATCCGGTCCAGTTCACCGGTCCGACCGGTAACCGAACGGTTTAATTGAAAATTGTCCAAATACACACAATCGGACCGGTTCTCGGTCCGACCGGTCAGATCACCCGCTCCGGGTCTAGTTTGAAAAGACTAGTTATTCATAAGGCCGAAACACCTCTCAGTTGTTGTACTGCAAAAAGAATTAGAATAATCAAATTCTAAGAATTGGGTAAACTTTGGCATTTTATGGTAAAGGCGTGACACCCAAGTCTTCTAAGAAAAGAATTTAAATAATCAAATTTTAAGAATGGGACGAAGACATGAAAAGTCTTCCACTAGGGACTCTGTTACATCAGCCCAGGTGATTTGCTTTGTGATTTGTTGTTAAACTGTATTTAGCCGTCGGATCGTGAATACTCGTATCTTAGAGTATTGAGAAATTGAGATGATTTAGTGGATATAGTATCAAAGGGACTTTGCTTAATGAGTTAATGCTACTTGGGTGTATTACATCTTATGAGTTCTTCACAGGTTAAAGGTTTCAAGTCATGTCACAAACCGTATACTCTAAATGTAATAATATACTTGGGGTGTCAGAGAGTTCGTTGTTGAAAAAAGATTACTGGTAGTTATAGTATGAGTGGGAACATAGACAGGTTAAACGTGTTAGCAAAACGCTGTCGAAACAAGTAATTTATGGTGTGGATTTGGTTAGGTCGGGTCCGCTCGAAAGGTACTAAGTCCTAAATCCATGCATGGTGCGAGGAAATTCTGTAATTGGTATTTGGATGAATGCAAGAAGGCATGTTGTTGATAAAATGGTGTTGCATACACAGCGCGACGTAAAATACATATCAAAAGCTAAAAAATAAGCATGTGGTAATGCTATATTCATAACTAGGCTAGAAACCAATGTAATACACACTTGAAAATATGAAAACTATATAATTCATAAATGTGTAATTATTTCATACGATTGAGTTACGTATTACATTAACAATAAAAAATGAGAAGTTTAAAAATTTTATGTTATATAAATTTTCGAATACTTTTTTGGATAGTATACATATAATTCAACTGTGTAAAATTAAAAATCAGTTGTTTTAAATTAACACTAACCCTAAATATATAAATATATCAATAAAAGTTATTTTTCTTTTTAACTTTTTTTTAGATTGAATCTTATTTGGTTATAAAAGTATGTACAATTCAAAACAAGAAATAATTACACAATTTAGTTGATAATATATAAAAATTAAATTCAAAACAAAATAAATTATTAATTTAATTTTTTAAAATAGGAAACTTGACTAAAATAATATATTAGTTAAGGCGTAAAATTTTTTTGGTGGAGTAACAAAATAATGTCATGTGTCATTCTAATTACTTTTTTATTATATACTATAGATTTATTATATACTATAAATTTCATAAAATTTTACAAATAAAAGATTATAAATATATTATACCTGACCCAAACATGGAAAAAAATAAGCGTGTTATAATTGTTGTGTAATTGGTGTGTGGGTGGACACAATAACATATATCGTTGGTAAAATTTTATTGTGTACACGGCTTGATATAAAACATATATTGAAATGTTAAAAAATAGAGATGACGTAATGATATACTCAAAATCATATAAAATATTATATATGAAAAAATATAAATTTATTATATTTAATTCACACGTAGCAGAAATAAGCATATCACAACCATTATGTAATTGATATATGGACGAACGTAATAACACATGTTGTTGGTAAAAAGTTATTGCGTACACGACTCAATATAAATTCATATTAAAATGTAAAAAAAAAGCATGCCACAACGTATGTTAAGAATCATATATTAACATATATCGGAAATTGAATATATAAATTTATACGGTTAAAATTTGAATGAAACTTATAGCAACACGTAAGAAGAAATACGTCACAAAGCCATATTCGAAATTTTATTAAATATTATATAATTTATATTTCATAAGGCATAAGATTAAAAAGAAAATGGTTTTAAAAATGATTATAGTAATAAATAACTAAAACATAAAAAGAATTAACAAAAATGAAAAATGTGAATACGTCAAGTGGGCCAGCGTGGAGGAATTTGTTGGCCTAACTCGTTAGGACTAGAGCTAACTTAATGTTTAAAGACGGTGTTTATAGTCTATATGTTAAAAGAGCATATGACAAATTATATTAAAATTATTGTTTAATGAACCTGTAATTATCAACGATGAAAGTTCCTAATATTGGGGCTAGTTCCAAACAAAAGAAGAGAGAAAAAGAAAGCTAATATTTTTGGTCTTAGGACACTTTCAAAGGTTTCTCTAAGGACACAAACTTTTGATAATTCGCAGAAAGACCCCCTCACTTTTCGTCTTTCAACACGTATCTCTCTTAGGTCTCGTATTTATTTCCGTTTCTCCCTCTTGCTCTAACCCACCACACCACCACCGGCTAAAATAGGACGACCAAAAAAAACAAAATCATAGTGAATCAAAAGTTAAAGAAAAGGTAGAAAAAAAAGATGTTAGTTGCGATAATGCTAGATTTAGGGTCGGTGTGGTCGTCGGTTATGGTGAATGAGGATGGCTAACTGGTGCGTCTTGAGTGGGAACGTTAAGTAACTTAGGGTCTGAAATGGCAATGACGGTAGTGCTCGAGCTGGTCGTTTCAAGAGTGGAAACGTTGGATCTAAACACTTGGATCAGTTTTTTCTAACGGTTTGTAAATAATAGAGGGATTAAAATGTTTATTGTTTTAATAGTTTAATGCACAACCATATTCAATAAGTCATTGCCTTAGGTGAAATTTGAAACGAATAGAAAAAGAAAAGTACCACGTTTTGATCCCACTAAGTTCTTCAAATTTTATATTGAAAGAAGGCGGCTCCTATGGGAATACCTCTTCACGTTTATAATTATAATAATATGGGATAAATTACCAATCTAGCCTCAGACTTTCAAATTTAACAATATAATTTTTTAAACTTGTGAATTTACACACACATATATACACATATATATATATATATATATATATATATATATATATATATGAAAAAACATAAATTTGTATATGTATAATGATATTATTCCAAAAAAATAATAATAATATATATATGAAAAAACATAAATTTGTATATGTATAATGATATTATTCCAAAATAATAATAATAATAATTTTGATTGATTTTTAAAAGTTAAAACGGTTATCGTATTGATACTTACCCATATTTTATTTATGCGGTTTAAATTTAAATGAAACTTATAACAAAAATAAATACGTCTGAAAGGCATTTTAGGAATTTTATTATATATTTTATATAATTTGTATTTCAAAAGTAGTAACGTAGACAAAATGGTTTTAAAAGCGATTATAGTAATACATTATTTAAATATAAAAACAAAATTTAACTGAAACGTGAATACGCCGACTGGTTCGCCAGCGTGGAGGAATGTGTTTGCTTAACTGGTTACCACTAGAACTAAATTATTGTTTAAAGACAGTGTTTACATATTAAAAGAGCATATGACAAATTATATTAGATTATATTATATTAAAGACAGTGGTTACCACTATAGCTTAATGAACCTGTAATTATCAACGATGTAAGGTCAAATCTGCATACTATACCTTTTTTGAACGAAATCTGCATACTATATATTATAATTCCTGATGTTGGAAATTCATAAGACACTGTTAAAGGTTTTTAGAAGGACACCAACTTTTGATAATTCGCAAAATGGCCCCCTCACATTTCATCTTTCAACTCGTATTTCTCTATGGTCTCATATTTATTTTCGTTTCTCTCTGACTCTAATCCATCATACCACCTCCGAATAAAATCTGACAAGCCAAACAAAACAAATCACTGTGAATCTAAACTCAAAGAAAATTGGAAAAGGTAGAAAAAAGATGCTAGTTGCGATGATGCTAGATTTAAGAGTAAGCGGTGCACCGCCTCCGGTTCAGATATGGAAAATGACCAAATGGGTGTGGGTTGTGGACTTGATCTTGGTGGCCAGCCTCCGCCCATACACCAACGTTGATCTTGGTGAGAGCTGCTATAGTTTATTTCTCCGAAGAACCATAGGGAGGGTGGTCGGCCACCCTTTACTCATAAACAAATAAACTTTAAAAAAATCTTTAAAAGATACGGTTGTGATGAAAATTTCAAACTGAACTAACCAAACTTTCAACAAATGACAAGTCAAACTAGTCACGTTGATTGGGTCGAGCGGGCTGGCTAAAACAGTTTGGTTTGACGCTTTAGGGGATTTGAACGGTTTTTAAATATTAAAATTTGAAAATAATAAAACTAGTTTATAAATATTATACATGCACATAAGTGCATATTTAAAATTCAAATAATAATAATAAACATAAATAACGGCTTTCGAAATACAAAAGTTGAACCAAATGTTAAACACCGTTCCAAACCTATAAACTGTAAACTTAAAAGTTTAGATCTCAAATTGCAAAATCTGCCAACTTACTTCGTTTAAAATACAGTAGGGTCAGTTTTAACGGTTTGTAAATAATATAGGGATTATAATGTTTATTGTTTTGATCCCACTAATTTAGAAAGATAGAGGCGTCTCCTATGGGATTACCTCTTCATGTTTATAATATTTGGGATAACCAATTTTTATATTTTTTTGTTATATCATTTTGTTTTTAGATGAAAACTAGTGTTTTACACCACACGCATTGCCCCGCTGGTATGTCACGCATTGATGCCGAAATGGACGTCATGATGAATGTTCCTTTATGTTTCTTGAAATAGACTACGTAATATCCAGAATAAATCCAATCTGTTGATCGTATGTTCCCTCGAGTGTCGAGGAAACGGCGGTTGGCCACCGCCTCCACTGTCACCGGCACCATCAGTCACACCCTTGTCTATACAGAACAACTCTAATCCGCTGATCGTAGGTCCACTTGGAGGACCGCCGTCAAGGGAAGATGACACACGAGAGGCGAGGATACGACTGCCGGCCACCAACACCAGCACCATCAGTTACATTATTCTTTTGTCTAAAAAATTACCCTTGTTATGCATGTATATCAAAAGTGAGTATGGAGGACCAAAATGAAAAATCCATAAAATATATGGACAAAATACAATAACAAAAACCCAACTATTCATTTAGTTTGTTTTTAAAGTATATATATAATATATAATTACTTTAGCAAATCATAAGTTTGAATTTCATATTATATTATAGAGCTGGTTTAGACTCAAGCTTGGCTCATTTAATTTTGACTTAAGAGAAATAAGAGGGCTCGAGTTCGAGCTCCGCTCACTTAGAACTTTACTTCTAAGATTCAAACTTGGCGCACGAGAAACTTTTCGAGCACAAGCTCAGCTCAAGGTGAGCTCGCTTATTATATAATTATTTTATTTATAATTTTCTATAACTAATTTGATATACATTTATTATTAGTCTTCTTTATGGTATAATTTTCTTTTACTTCTAGTATGTTTTTAGTGGTATAAGACTACCTTCCTAGATTCAAATAATCACAAGTAGCTTTTGGCTGCTGCCGGGTCACAAGGAAGCAAAGAATACCCTTGGCAAATGATTGTTTTGAAGGATCCATCCTGTACAAAAAGTCAGATCCCAAAAGCAAACTTTGAACAAATTTACATATCATGATGAATATTTTTCTTTTTTACCCGCTCATTATCTTTGTTGGTGTTTTTTTATCTTTATGTTTTTCACTTTTAGCCTATATCAAATATAACATTACGATGTATCTATTTCTATCCACGTTTCACTGTAATGTTTTTTCAACACGGGATTGTGTGTTGTAGTGTACTGGTTATCAAATCACGAAATGCATAATCTATCAAAATTTTTAAGTACTTCAGTTTATTAACGTTTTCTTTATAGTTACAACGTGCTTATTTGTATCCATGTTTCAACGTGAATCTTTTTGATGACTTTGTTTTTTTTTTTTACATAAAGCTCTAAATAATATCAATACTTTCACTATCACACACGGGTTTGTGATGTTTTTCTATTTTTTGTATAGTTTCAAATGTTATTAGTGGCGGTTAGGTTTTGTTTTTCTTATATAGGGTTATGTATGTCACAAAGCCCCTTCAACATGTGTATTTGCGATAACGTTTTAATGTTAGTTTTTTTAGGTTTTACGGCCCAGTCTAGTGTTTATAAGGTCTCAAATGTTATCAACAATATTCAGAATTCGTTTTCTTATATAAAATTATGTATCTTATCAATGACATCTTTATCACATTTGTTCGCGAAGTAACTCCAACCATTGATTTAGTAGATGGACGGTTCAGATTAAATGTGAAATAATCACATGCAATGATGGCTGGATGAATAAATTCGAAAATAGCCTACAAGTATTGATTTTTTTTTAAATTCCCCTAGTTTTTTAAACGTGTATAACCTTTTTATACGACGTTATTTTTTTTAAAAATTACACCATAAATCCAGCATTTTATTCTCTTTAATTTGATTATAGTATTGTTATACTTTTTTTTTAAATAAACACTTTTATAAAAAACGTCTATGTGTTGTGTGTATAACTTGCATGATTATTAACTGTGTAACTATAAACATAACTTGTGTAATTATCATATAACTTGCGTATTTATAAATATAACTTGCGTAATTATTTTTTTTATAACGTGAGTAATTTTACTTTGCGTAATAATAGATATAACTTGCGTAATTATGTACCTTTTATGCTTAATTATGACGCGGACGGAACTACCCATACGTCAAAGAACATGTAACGCTCTAGTGACTTTGTATGCTTTGCACGAAAATTACACTTTGTATAGTAACCGGCTTTTATATATATATATATATATATATATATATATATATATATATATATATATATATATATATATATATATATATATATATATATAATATAGAAAAGTTCAAGAGAAAACATCATTTATATCTCATAAATTTCTCATGTTCTCTCTCTTATCTCATTTTTTTTTTCCTATCTCACACAATCTAATTAATGCAACACCAATTGCATCTTTTATTATTGAAATTTCAATAAACTCAAAAACGAAAGAATAATAATAAAATCGACGGCTAACAAACGTATGGAACTAATCAACGTGTATTAGACCATTTAGATTACATATATGTATGCATGGACAAAATCATTTATATACTTGTAGCATGTTAATCCAAGGATCGATCAGGAATTATCAAACTTGATTTATACAAGTATTGATCGCGGAATTATCAATACTTGCTAATTTAACGATTAACCAAGCAAAACACACGAAAAGAATAATTACGCAAATAAATTACTGATACGATGATGCTCTTGCTCCGATGATGCTTGCTAATAATCAATATATTGCTGTAATGCTCTATATTGCTCTATATTGCTTTTTGTGTTTTCCAGAAAATTGACTTATGTTCTCTTTTTTTAATGTTGTTGATCTCATGTTATATATAGAGATCCTATTCTGTTCTGATCTATTGCTAACTTATCGCTATAATTAAGCTAACAATATTTATCCGAATCCTCAGCCACATTTATCGGCATGTGAGTTCGTATTTTACAATGATTCTAATAAAGATAAGATTGTTGAAGTGACGTGGAATATTCACTTGAATCATACGTCTTCAATCTTCATTAACGTTGTTGTTGCTTTGCCACGTTGACTTGTTGACTTTGGATTGACCACTTGATGATGTGTAATACAAGTGTTGATTTATCTTCCGTAAGAAAATACTCTTCCGCAGGAAACTAGTCTTCCGTAGCAGCTATTCTGTTCGTGCTTCCGCAGCAACTTATGCTTCCGTAGGAGTTATTGTCTTCCGCAGCAATTCCTCCTCCAGTAGCTTCACTTGGTCTGTTCTTGTTCAGCTGAAGTTGTTCTTCCGCAGGAGATCCACGGATGTACACTTCAGTTATGTTCCTAAGAACATCTACGGAAGAACAATTTACTCATCCGCAGTTGTTCCAATACATATAACCATAACATAGAACTTGTAATGTTAGTTAATCATACAATGAATTATTGAATAAACATAATCATAAACAAATATATTCATTGTATATCATTAAAACTGATGATTACAATTATGATTACATAGAGTGATTCATCATCTAAACCTATACATAGAGTTCTATCCCTAACAGTACTCACCCTTAGGTTTAGACTCTAGTAATCATTGGTTTAAGACACTGAGCTCTTGTATTCTAGACAAAATCATAGATTGGACTTCTGTTTATTCTCTTTAGTGTCTTGTATTTCAGACCAAGGACATCCTCTTCTGTGGTGAGTGTTGCAACAACACTATTATTGGACACCACTTCCAATTCATCCTGATCTAAAATTCTTAGCTCTGTGATAGGTTTGATTTCTGATCCAATCAACTGACCAGCTTCATATCTTCTTCTTTTATGTGCCTTGGCATGCAGTTTGTCAATGACTTGGATGAGATGTACATACAAGCACAGGTCATTCTGAGATTGTTGATCTTGCAGCCTTGGCAAAAATTTATCATACAGATATGAAGTGTAGCTTGGGTGCAGAAGTTTGATTTCCACAGGATCAAATAATCTGATGCTTTGGCCCTTTTTCTGTGGATCATTCCTCTGTAGCACCAATTCCTTAGTTTTCTCAACATACCCCCATTCTGTGATTGGGCAAGAAAACTGATTTCCTTCTATCACTTTTACTGATGCATTAGCTGGGTCTTCAGCTCCAACTCTCTTCAAGAATTCTTTATCAACCAGTCGAGATTTGGGCTGAGACTTTCTTTGCTTTCTCTTCAGGTGCTCTGCATCCACCATTCTGGCTTCCCTGAGAACATCTCCTTTGAACTCGTGACTCAGTTTGGTCATAAGTCTGGAGAAGTCTCTTCTTCTTGGACTTATGGGGTAATTGGTTCTGGAAATGGTTCTCAATGTTTATAGGTCTACATCTGGCAGTGCTATGGAAAGTATTGCACCATGCCAGATGCCCTTTTAACCAGTGCACAGTCCCATTCACCATCATATTTCCATCCAATGATTTGATTCTCTTGTGCTTCTTCAGGTTCTGTGATGAGATCAAAGAATTGTATTAATGTACATTTCTGTTTAGTAATCTCCCTCACAGCAGTTCCTAGAGGCCAAATCTTGTGAGGAGCGAGCTCCCTTGGCACTCTAATTAATTTTTCTTTATCCTTGTGCATGTCTGCTGCTTGAACCACAATAGGTTCAGTAGAAGTTCGTGATTGTTGCTTTTGATATGCAGGGTTGGGGGCTCCGGTTCTAAATCTGACTCCTGTTTCCAGTTCAGTCTTCATAACATGTTCCATCATTACCTTGAGTTCTCTAATGGATCTGCTTTTAAGCTCATAGGACTTGAGGTTGTGACTCTGCAACCAGCAGGTCATGTTGTATCTTGTCAGCTTTTGCTGTGTCATAGTGCCCCAAGTCCTTTCTAATTCTCTCCATATTCTTGTATATGCTGAAGGTCTCATAAGTACAGACTGGGAGCATCAGTCTTGCAGCATCAAATTCTTTGACAG
>CM046431.1:40206035-40398410 GCA_025506505.1 Flaveria sonorensis | reverse complement strand
TTTAATTATCTAATAAAAGTTTTAAAACCTCGTTCCAATTTGTTATCAAAGCAAATTATTTCTCCCATAATCTTCACCTGAGAGAGTTCTCCAAAGGTTTAATTTGACAATAATAAGCCTGTATTAATATGGAGCTTGACTGAGTCTTTTAGATTGTAAAAAAACCTTTGCTCTGATACCAATAATATATGGTATAAAGGAAATAAAAATAATAAAAAATAAGACAATTTAAAGATCAGATAAAATATACACAAGGTAAAAAGTAAAAAATAAAAGGTAAATGTAAAAAATAACAATAACAGTAAAAATAAAGGGTAAGAGTAGGACTTACAGATAATAGCAGCGGAAGACAGTTACGGAAACGAGAAAGTCTTCACCCAATACGTAGGTTTATGCACAATGTCGGAGGTGAAAAAATGTAAAAAAGACTCTTTTTTTTCTACTCGCGAGGTAAATGAAGTATATTATAAAGAACGAGGGGTGAAACTAAGGACTGAAGGATACGCTAAGGAGTATCGGAAGGGATTTAGTGTGCCATTGAGATAATAAGAACTTAAAGATTTTTTATTGAGTTTTCTGGTGTCTTACAATGAAGAGAATGCCCTCTATTTAAGGACGAATACAACCACTATTCTAAAAATGAAAAACAACGGCTATAATTTAAAGTTAATAAGATGACAAACTGCATTATTTACAATGGAATAAACGAATCATATCAGGAGCGTATGTCTTTGATTCCATTAGGGGCTGTCTTCCATTTTATTCTTGAGTGGATAAATAACTGTCTTCTGTTGATTCCACTAGGGGCTGTCTCCTATGTGAGATTGTTCCTTATATTTTAAAAATCCCTATGAGTGTTGTCTATGGAAACTGGTGTACCTGGATCATCATTATCTTCTACATCAGAATATGCTAAGTTTATAATATGTTTTAATTCAAGGAGGTCACTTTCCCCTACAAATGGTAGAAGCATACTCCAGTTCTGTTTAGCATATAACTGTATATAATGTCCTTCAGCAAGAAGTCTAAATTGTTTCCAATGAAAATACTCTGGTAGATCTAGGGTTTGCTGATGTTTTTTAATGAACTTTTCTAAGATGTTGGTTTGTAATTTTGGAGGAACATTAGGTATAATATCTGTATTTATATGGAACTTATCTAACCAAGGCATGTTGGAGAAATTTATGTTTGTAGTAACTGCTAATTTTTCTAAATAATCACTGGTAGTAGCTTGGTAGTCAATAAAGATTCTTTTGCGTGAAGGTCTGTAAGTGTAAGAATCGGCATGGGAGAATGAAGCAAAAATTTTACAACCTATATTAGGAGGGAATATATGTGTAGCAATGTTTCCTGTTGTCATTATAAAATTTTCACCCAATCGGTTAAAAAGACGCTCTGTTTCGCTGTTTAATCTGAATTCCATATAAACAATCATACCATGATGGTAGAATTGAACTATTTTATCTTCAGATATTATTTGTGTAGGAGTAAATACTTGTAAAAGGAGAAGGCCTGTTCCATTTCTCTCATCATCTGTTCTTTCAACAACTCTTAACCTTGAATTTAATGTGTCTCCAAAGGCTAGATCAACTAGTTTTTGTTGTAATTCGTATAGAATTGAAGGAAATTTTGTACAAATCTTCTGCGAGACGATTCGTTTAAATTCTAAAAACGGTCAATGACCGGTTTTATACAATGTCTCCAAGGTGTATCAAGAATCCTTATTTTAAACATGTCATAACTCCTGTTTAAAACTGTATCATTTCTTTCTTTTTGCTCAAGCTTTTGTTATAACTGTCTATTTTTTTATTCGAGCATTTCTATATTTTGTTTTAAAAGACTATTTTCAATTCTCTTTTGTATAAAATGTATGTTTTTTCCTTGTTCTAAAATCTGCTCTTGTAACTTTGCAATCAACTTTTCTTGTACTTTAATTATTTTTTCAAGCTCAGTTTTTGTTATTTCTAAAAATGTTTGAACTTTTTCGGGTTCAATGTAAAAACTGTTTATCCCAAAATGTTCCCTAGCTGTTTCTAGGGCTGTGAAAAATTTGTAAAGCCTTTATAGATTGGCTTGGGACATTGAATATATTTAGCCACCGTTTCCCATTTATTAAAAAGACTAATTTTAGTTCCACGAAAAATAACATAATGAGTAAACTTAAGCCTCTATTTTTCAGGTGTTTCTGTTCTTTGTTCGTGGAAATAAATACTTAAAGCATTTAACACTAGTACTTTGAAAGTTGAAGCTTGAGGCATGGTTTGGATGTGCCAGAGATTATCTAGCTGACACTGTTGTTTTTCAGTTAACATCATTCCAATGATTGGTCGGAACTTTGTATTCGGATCATTACACATTTGTAAACCGTTACTATCAAATGTAATGATCTAATTCTGTGTATTTGTCCTTTGTGTAAATTGTTTATTTTTTGGAGGTCGAACATTTGTAGTATTCGATTGATTGTGATTATAGAATTGTGTAGTGTTGTTGAAGTCAGTAACTGAGGCGGGCAACTGTCTAAAACTTTGTGTTTTTGATGCCTTCATTGACTAACTCATAAGCTTTTCTGTCTTCTATTCCTCAGATAATATACTCATTCGATAAGGTTGTGTAGGCTGTATAAGCTTAGCTTTACCTTTATCGTTTTTCCTATATATATATATATGTAATATTTTTATTTAGTATAGAAAATATGTAAGACTTGACAAATATTATTGTTATATTAAAAAAAAAGTTTCTTAAAAACATTGAACTAATTATCTAGACTAATCAAGATTGGCGTATTAAGCTTTCAAATCAAACAGAAGAGAAGAAGAGGGAAATAATTTTTTTAATTAATATGACAAGAAAATAATCAAGTTAAAGATAAAAATACTTAATTTTATAGTATAACTTTTATACCAACATAATAAAGCATAAAAACGCAATTCACATTTAAATAAATAGGAAAATCACATGACATTGATTATAGGGGTATTTACATATTTCCTCTTTCTAATATCATTAGTTACCTATCTACCGAAGTCAAAAAATCAATTACATATTTCTTCTTTTTAAAACATGTTACATATTTATCCATTTAATTAAACTTATTATTGAATGTTTATTTTACTTGTATTTTTACTAAAATATATTTACACATTTAATCTCCAAAGACTATCAGTTACATAATTTCTCAAGTTCGAGTATTCTGTATAAATAGAAACAATAAAATTACATCTCATTAAAAATGTCATTTCAAAATAATAATAACCGACAATTAAACTTATATCTCCAAATACAAAACATAATTGTAAAAAGTTTCAAACCATTATAACTAGTGGTGTGATATGCGCTATGCAGCGGAGGTTATAAAAGTTGAAAGATTTAATTCTAATAATTCATACGTTAGTACTAACCACTCAAAATTTAAATTTATAAAAAACAAAGTAGGGTTTTTATTAGTTTGAAGAAAAAGAACATTATTATGATAATATTAAGAAAATCTACATCTTCACAACTCATAATTTTTTTCATTTGTTATATATAGTGATGCGACGAGTGTTATCGAGTCTCGTTTTTTACCTGTCTTAAACGTTAATATATTTGGGTATTATTATTATTATTATTATTATTATTATTATTATTATTATTATTATTATTATTATTATTATTATAACTATGTAAATATTTAGTGATTATATACTTAAGTGTTTAAATAAATAGCTATAATTATATAAATAATGAATGTATAGATTTTATTTTTAATTTAAAATATTAAAAATAAGATAATACTTAAAATAACCATATATTAAATAATGTATTAATTGGGAGAAATTTATTAAATATGAGCAAATTAGAAACTATTGTATACAATACTTGTACTTTATGTTTAAAAAGCTATATTAGGTGTTTTAAATTTTAAGTAAAATTATAAATGTGTATTCATCAAATCCTTTATATAGTAGTATAAATAATAAAATATCAATAAGTAAAAACCTCTTAGAAAAATAATGTAAAGTAATCGTTTAATAGGTTAATTTTGATTAAATGAATAAATATGTAATATATATGTTTCATACAAGAAAAATATGTAATTGATTTTTTAGCTTGGGAAATTATGTAATTCATGGTCTCGAGAAGAGAAATATGTAAAAACCCCTTGATTGTATGTAGAGGTGGGCAAGAAATTTGGTTTGGGTTATCAAGAGTTTTTGAAAAGGTTTTAGTTTTCACATTTTTAACAATCTCTTTGATTGGATACTCAGGTGTTAACTTTACTTGTGATGTTTAGTCTACTCTAGTTTACCAGACTCGTATATTTGTGTCACCGTCCATTGGGTACAACAAGAAACGTGTCAAATGATGAAACGTACGATTACGTTTGGATTGTTTGTTAATCCTCACATTGGTGAAAACATATTTTATATTTTAGACAAAGTTCTTAAAACATATAAATTGGAAATTAAAATCTTTTCAAAAACTTTTGATAACATGTCAAATAATACGTTTGCAATCGAACAATTAAAATTAAAATATAAACCGATGTGTAATGGAGCTTTTTTTCAAAGTAGATATGTTGCACACATTAGTAAATTTAAACGTTCAAGACGGTTTGAAAATAATTGAACCAATAAAAGATGTTTTTAAACAAATCTTATGTGATATTTTTAGCTCCAACAAAAGATATACTTGGTATCGAAAATTCTGTAAAGAGACGAATTCCAAATGTTTAGGTTGAATTGAAACGTACCTACAAAATGAAATTCAACTTGTAACATGTTTGAAAAGACTATCAGATAAAAAGACAACCTAATAGCATTTCATAATATTTTTGTAAACCGTGGTTCGGCTACATTATTTTCTCTATCGGGTTGTCCTACTATTGAGGAAATAACTTAAATGTTTCATATTTTTAAAGCTGCAACAACTTACTTATTAGAAGTTTATTATCCCACTAGTACTTACTTAACCAAATATACTTGATGACTATAAAACCAAACGAATGTCGTTTATAAGACCATTAATTTTTATATGATACCGCCAAGGAAAGAAAAGCTTAGAAAATATTCAAAAAAAATATCTGCGGTTATTACATGTTCCGTCGTGTTAAACCATTGCTTAAATAAAGGTGGGGTTGAAACTTTATTGGAAAAAAGTAATTATGATTTAGATTTATCTAATATGTTTGATATTTATGCCGTAAAATACGATACATCATCAAACATTCATGATACAATGAGAAACTTGGTATTTACAGGAAGTTTGAGTGATCTAATGTATGCTTTATATAATACTTTACTGAATGAAAATACTAAACGACAACGGGGTAACACTCCGAGTAGTGAACTCGGGAGATATGGTGGGATGAACTTTTTATTCGGTTTTGGTGCATAAAATTTTAAGAATTTTAATGTGTTGGCTTGGTTGAAAAGTAAGGAACAACAATTTCTGCTCCTAGCTTCCATGGCCAAAAATATACTAATCGTCAAAGCTTCTATGGTAGTTTCGGAATCTGTTTTTCTATTAGTGGCAAGGTTATATTTGTTCGGAGAACAAGACTCACTCCTCATGCGGTCGAGATGGGTATTTGCTTGAAAGATTTTTTGGATGCGACCGAAAGAATTCAAGATAAAACTTCACTCAAAGGTGAATTAGAATACGAAGCCGAGATACACAAGGATGAGGAGAAGGTGGTTGATACCCAGAATGACTGACGATGAAGTCGTGTATGAAGAATAAAACTTTTGTGCTAGAAATTTTAGTTATATTGTTTTATTTAATTGGATTTTATTAATTTCAACTTTTATTTATTCGCCGAGATTAATCCCAACTCAAGAAATATTTACAAACACTCCCAACTTTGAGCTCATTTTTCTTTAACGACCCGTTACTACCTAAGTGTTAACACCCGTTAGTTTTTTTGATAACATGTGACTAACTTTGAGCTTGTTTTCAACTCCATCGTCGCCCAGCCGTCATCAGATCTGTTTTCCGGTGTCTAGCCTTCGTCGTTACTTAAAATCTACCTCCAATGAATCAAGTGGTTCAAATTAAGAGGTGGAGATCGACGGGTTTCAAGGTGCATTCCACGTCATAAAAAAACTAATTGGGTTGCCTTTTAGTTAGTAAGGGATTATTAGAGGAAAATAAGCTCAAACTTGAGGGTGTTTATAAACATTTCCGGAGTTGGGATTAATGCCAGCGAATGAATAAAAGTTCGGATTATTAAAATCCAATAGTCTTTTATATAAATTTAGAAGTTTAAATTGTTTTTAAAAGAAGACTTAATTACACAGATGGTCCCTATGGTTAAGCCTAATTTTACTTTTGGTCCCTAACTCTCTGAAATTACAAGGTTGCCCCAAAACTTTGGACAAACGTAACAATGATGGTCCTTAAAACGAATGACGTTAACTTTGACTGTTAAATTTTTAAAATGACTAAAATACCATTGTATTTAAAAGATGGTCTCCACTTGGATCATCATGTTCACAGCCCACCCGCCACCACCTTCATCCATCACCATCACCGGCGAACACCAACAAATCAGCTGATCGTCACCACCATACTTCCTTTCCCCCACCCGTCACCCTCAACTACCACTCTCGCTCAACCCATCCGCCAACATCACCATCACCATCACTGTCGCACCACCACATCGCACCCCTCCACCCTTGTGGACCATCCTTCGAGAACAACAAACTAGATCTGCTTGTGTTATGGTATACGATGGTGGTTGTCTGGTATTCTTCCGAAATCATCTTCCTTTGCCGAAGAAGATGACCAGAAAAAGTGGGTAGGTAAACTTCCGAGGAAGACAGATAGGAAAAGACGGTGTTACGTGGGTGGTATGATGCTGGTGGTGACGGTGGTAAAGGTGGTGCTGGTGACGGTAGTTGATGGTAGAAAGTTGAAGGTGGTGGTGGTTGAAGGTTGAAGGTGCTGGTGGTTGAAGGTGGTGCTGGTGATGGTGGTTGAAGGTGGTGCTGGTGGTGATAATGGTTGAAGGTGGTGCTGGTGGTGATAATGGTTGAAGGTCGTGGTGGTTGAGGGTGGAGGCTTTGATGGTAGTAGAAGATAGTAGTGTAGATGGTGAAGAAGAAATGTGAAAGGGGGGGGGGGGGGGTGGTTGTGGTGGGCCAATAAAGTCCGTTTAATTTTAATTTTTAGTTTATAGTACTAAGGATATTTTTGTCATTTTACACGCACTTAACAACAGTGATTAACGTTCATCCTTTTCAGGAACCATTGTTGTTATGTTTGTGCAAAGTTTTGAACCAACTTTGTAATTTCAGAGAGTTAGGAAACAAAAATGAAATCAGGCCTAACCACAAGGACCACCCGTGTAATTAAGTCTTAAAAGAAATTCAAATTCTAAAACGAGACAAAATAAAATTTTCATTCCACCAAGAAAAAGCTAGCAAGATGATAGATTAACCGAAAATAATAACACCAAAAGAACATCAATATCGGGAGAAATAAACACCAAGAAAAATACAACTGAATGGTCCAAAGTATGAACCTTTTTTAAAGAAAAATTCAAATTGAACCTTTTTTTATGTCGAGAAAAACAAAGAATTTGAACTTTATGTTTGGCCAAAGTATGACCAAACATACTCAATGTTTTTGGGAAGATTTGAATTCTCAATGTTTTTGGGAATCAGGTGTGGAAACCATTTGCTCCCCACTAATCGGTTCATCATCGATTGGAACTTTTGAGTCCATATTTAAAGCATTTGTCGTGAATTGAAGCATTTCATTAATATCATTGTTTTTCTTGATAACCCAGAATATTTAATGAAATTGATAATCAGAGGGTTAAAGTTTTTTTCTCTCTTAATTTTATTCATGGCTTGAACAGGAATATAAATACACAAAGAAGAATAAAAAAAATAGGAAAAGATAACGACCAAAATAAATCTAATCCTAATAACAAGAAAACCAAATAAAATAAGAAAAAACAAAAAGATCAGCCATATCTTTTATTTTCCAATAATATTTTCAGCTTTAATGGCTATTGCCGCAGAATCCATTAAAGTAGTTACCTATTGATGGCTAAAAAATTGGAGTAGAATGAATGACCTTACATAGTATTGTTGGTGGAAAATTTCTTTCCATAGCCCATTGTTGTAATATTTTGTTCGTATTGTACTTGGTTGCCCTAACATTTTGCTTGCGTTATATATTAATGGAAAATTTTGTTGCCGTTCATAAAGAAATTTAAATAGGTTAATTTCATATTAAAAATAGTTTTTTTTGAACTGTAATTTTCATTCGGCACAAATGGCCATCTAGCAAACTCTAGAGAGAGGCCCGAACCATACAACAGAATAACATTACAAGATATACATGTTAAATGGAGAAATTACACCAATCTTTCCATTAAATATTGTTAGAGGGAGACATATTCTTAATTCATAAGAAACTTAGCGACTTGATATTTTCGTCAATTTTTGTGAGACAAATGCTCTCCCGATTAAATACCTTCTCATTCCTTATTTTTCATATTAAAAATAGTTTAACCGTAATTAAGACCCATTCAAGCAGTCTTAGAGAGCTAAGATATTGTCTTTTTTTATATATATATTTTGGGAATTTGATTGTGGGATCATGAGTTAAGGGTTGACATAACAGGTGAAAAATGACATGATAAGACATCATATAATAAAACAGATGATCTGACATGCTAGACATGAACACGACACGATAACTTATCGTGTCATTTTTTTCAAACATAAACACGAACCTGTTAAGAAACAGGTTACATGAAATGATTTATTTAGATGACTTGTTTAGGAACATATGTAATATCACATATTTAGGAACATGTTTAATAATATAAAAATTAGAGGATCAATTATTTTTAACATTGTTAGTTGTACAATATAATGTTTAAAGAATCATGTTTTAGTTTTGAAACATGTCTTTTACTCCAGTCTTTGTTACTCCAATCTATGTGACTCCATCTTAGTTTAGATCTTTCTAAGTGCTTGTTGCAACTTAAATGATGTCTTTAGCTTGATGTATGATCAACTTGAGCGTATCTGATTATAACTACTTAATGTTCAACGATAGATAAAGATATCAAGTTTAATTCTGTTATTCTCTAAGTTGAATAAAGTTTGAAAATAAGTCTTCAGCTATTAAAAGTTCAGCCTAATGCTTGATAGATGATCTGATAAATGCTTACACATGGATCGACTTTTTCAATGTTTCGATAGAGTAGTTGCTTTTATTTATTAAGTGTTTTAAGCATGATAAGCTTTTATATACGAAGAGTCGAAGACCATGTTTGTTTAGCAAGAATGCACTCCACATGTTGGATAGACGATGTTCATTTCAAACACCATGGTGACTAGATTCACTTCACATTCATAGTGATGTCTCTAATCTTGATACACCATAGTTGAAGCATTTTCCCTTTAATATATTCTTTTACTTTAAGACACAACCAGAAGTTTTCCCTTGCCTTTGTTATTCTTATTCCTCAAAGGTTAGGTTTTTACCGTACCAAAAACATTAACCTTGGAATCCAAAGAGTTCTGTATTGATATCAACCTTCACATAATCAAGTAACTAGTAGACGGAAATGTCCTTAAGCCACATTTTATACACCAAAGAGTCTAAGTATTTCATAAATACCTTGAACTTACTATAACCAATATCTAATGCTTCGCATTTACGAATAAAAATAATAAAGTTAAGACAAAGGAATTTTAATTGATTTCAGTCATCAATTGATCGAAGAAGGGAGGTGTTACCCAAAACAAAATGGGTTCACCTCTAAAATGACGTACACACGTGGCACCGATAAATGATGATTGGCCCATGTGGCGTTAAATGACATACACTAAATGTCATAATAACTCACGGTGATTGGCTGAGAATACAATCCGTGTGAGTTATGATCACCAATAGGAACGAAGGATGTAAAATCGTCTAGCTACAACTGCACCAGGTATGATTCATTCTCTCAAAGAATACCTTCCTTGACCACAGTTAGAGTTTTCAGTTCATGTTTTTAATCTTTGATAAAAACGTTATTCTCAGGTCGAAGGATGGTTACATCAAAAACCTCCTTCCTATGAAACGAGCCAAATAATGTTTATGTTTTACATATCTCTCACCGGCATTAGCCATGTTGTGCTCATTTTGAGAAGTATTCCATTGGATCTAGCCTAGCAGTGGTAATCTACATCTTCAATACTTAAATAATATTATATATAACTACATTCTAATATGTAAGTAACTACCAATATGTATGTGTTTCTTTTTTTCTACAAATTGTCCTGAATACTTTTTTGAATCATGTAGAGTTTAGTTTGAGTCAAAGTATTTCGTGATGAATAGTGAATAAAAAAGAAGTAATACAATAACGCTCTCTACAAAAATAAAGTTCTAGTTTTTCCTATATTTAAACAGATCAATTACTTTCGTTTTATAGTTGGGTGAACTATCATAAGGAAAGACTATTTAGTTATATCATAAGGAAATATCCTCAACAGACTCTCTATAGACGTTAACTGAGTTATCGTTGATGACCAAGTTACACTACTTGTAGTTAGTGCTATTAGATCCACTATAAAATTTTCGACCATTAGTGGCGACAATTATCGCCATTAATAGCCAAAATCGCCGCTAAAAGTATTAGCGGTGACATGTCGCCTCTATTAATTTGTCGCTAATGACTAATTTTTCGTAATAAGTCGCCGGTAATGGGGTCATTTGCGGCGATATTGTAGCCGCTAGTGGTCCATTTTTTTTTTAATATTTTTTTCAATATTTTTAAATTTTCAGGTTTTCAACCCATTCATACACATATAAAAAAATTAGATTTCTCAATAACACAAAGTAAACTAGTATTCATAAACGACATACGAGTTTTACACCTACATAAACAATATTAAGTAATCTAGTTATAAAATTAAACATAAGTAGGTTAAATATAAGTAGGTTAAATATTGTTTAACTTAAACATAAGTAGGTTAACCTTAAACTACTCAAAAACAAACTTAACCTACTCAGCTATTCATCCCCCTCATCCGAATCATCTTCTTTGGCTTGATTTGGAGCCTTTTGCAACGCAATAATCTGTGTAAGTTATGACATAAAATTTGGATTTTGAAACAAACTTGAAATTTGATCCTACAAAATAAAATACACATTATATATTGCTATATTTTGACAAAGTATATATTACAATGTTTTGTGGTTCCCTCGAGAAGATAGAGTACTTTTTATCAAAATATTTCCAGGAAGAACCATCAACCGGATGACGCATCGTACTCTCTTCTGATCGTCCGGTACTATGCCAAATCATATCTTTTGCCATCGTACCATCAACGTCATCTACAGCTACAATTTCAGAAATTAAACTTTCACCTTGATAGATCCAATCCTTATAGGTACAGCACGTGCCCCATATTTTTAAATGAAATTTCATTTTAAACCATTCTAGTAATACGGTATTCTGACATTTCATACACGGACATCGAATCTGGACATAGCTATCGGTAAGTTTTTCACACATATCGATAAAAGAGTTAAGTCCTTAATCTACGGTTCGGATTAATAAGTCAATTTTTATCGACATACATGGTTATGAAACTGCAACATAATTTAGGATTTAAGTGGATGTAAACTTTCCATGAAACATGAGCAATAACTAAGACAACGGACAGAAAATTCAAAAGGGTAGGCTCTCATACCCACTTTTTAAATACCTTATATCATATATGAATAAGTATTATATGATTGTTTGTTTAAGAAAAATTCGACAGTATTTTCTTTTAGCTCCCAAGTATATAGAAATATATACCCGAGGAGCAAAGAGAAAATGACGACCAGATCTTTCTTACACAAACAATAATGTAATATACATTATATTCTAAATGAGATAAACTTTTCATAAAGCAGTCCTAAAACGAGGACAACCCGAAATTAATTACTAAATCAATTTCGGACGGGTATTTCTAAGCTCATGGTGATTAAAATGAAGTTACGAAACCTAAAAGCTAATAATACACAACAAATAAAAATTACTAAAAAAATCAAATAAAACTTGAAATTCTTTGAATTAATTGCAACATTATTGCAATGTTTTCAAGTAATTTCATGTTTCATTTGATAATTTAGGTAATTTCTTATTTTTGTTCATTATAACTAACTATTTTTATTTCTCATAAAGTAAAGTTTCAACTTACGTTAGTGGAGTGTTATTTGTATCATATAAATAAGAACAATAAAATAAACCAATTTGAACAAGTTTTATTCAACACCAAAAATTACACAAATAATTTAACAAGTTTTATTTAACCAATTAAACATTAACATCTAAACATCTTTCAACCATTAAACAAAAGGTGTACATCAAATGCTTAAATACCAAATCCATCTGGTTCAAACCTACAACATACATAATATATTTCTAAACTAAGCATAAATTACATATACTATATGTTATCTCAATATTAATCATCTTGAAGAAGTTACATTTAAAATCTAAAAATTACAGAAATGCTTTAACAAGTTTTATTCAACCAACTAAACATAAACATCTAATCATCTTTCAACGAATTAAACAAAAAGTCTAGATCAAATGCCCAAATACACCTAAACAATCCAAAATCTATTTAAACAAGTAGTCTACATCAAATGCCCAAAATACCCAAATTCATCTTACTAGTTCACCATCTTGAATAATTTTTATTAACATCAAAAATTACACAAATTCTTTACCAAATTTTATTCGGCCAACTAAAAATAAAAATCTAAACATGTTTCAACTATAAATTAACATAAACAAGCATAAATTCATGTTTAAACAAAAAAACTTACTTTCTAATTTGTGTTGAAGGTAACAAAAGGTAGATGAAAAAGGCAGCGACGGTGATTGAGGTCCACGGCAGCAGCAAAGACGGGAGCAACATCAGGTCGACGGTGGTGGCTGGAGGTTGAGGGTGACGTTGAGGGATGGTGGTGGCCGGAGGTTGAGGGTGAAGTTGAGGGATGGTGGTGGTCGGAGATTGAGGGTAAGGTTGAGGGATGGTGGGGGCCGGAGGTTAAGGATGGTAGGTGGCCGGAGGTTGAGGATGGTGGTGGCCGGAGGTTGAGGGTGGTGGTGGCCGAGGGTGGTGGTGGCCGTGATGGTGGTGGTGGCCGTGATGGTGGTGGCTGGCGGGAAAGGAAGGGTGCAGTGGGTGTGGTGTGGAGGGAAAGGGGTAATGTGGAGGGAATCACAATTTGGGTATATGCTGTAACCAATAGCGGCGACATGTCGCCGCTAATGCTGTCGCCGCTATTGGTCTTGTACGATATAACTCTAACTGTTAGATCTATAACATGATTAACAACCCGATCTGAGTGAAGAAACATCAAACGGGTCGAGTATCGATAGCGGCGACATGTCACCGCTAATGACGTCGCCACTATTGTTGACATTTCTTGTAGCGATCTAGTTACCATTGCCCTTACAGTGGAGTTGATAGCCGACCAGGTTATCATTGATGATTAAGTTATAATCACTTGTTATTACACCATAAAGTTAAAGGACATATATGCCTAAAGAATGAGAAAAAGAGAAGACCCATTATTGATGGAATAAAAATAACGATGTTCACAAGATATATAAAATGAATGGACTTTTTATGGTAGGCCTATTTTAGTAGTAATAGTTATTTTCATCTGGTCATTTGGTTGATAGCACAATCATAGGAGTTAATAATTTTTTTTGAAAATATCATGCTTTAAATCTTGAAATCAGATAGATTATAATTGAAGTGGTAAGTGTTTTGTTTATATACTAAAATTAATATTTTAAATCGTATAAGTGAAAGTTAGGAAAGTAGATTAGAAAACGTCTTGAGAAAAGATAGATTAAAAGCTGGTGTTATTAAGGAAATAGAAGTAGATAGGTTAAACGTTTTCGAAACCAGACCACATAGTGAACCTAACATATTACTGGTCAGCTGGTTGGACCGGTCTAACCAGATATAAGAATCGGATAAAATTACAACTATTATAATAAATATATGTAAAAACCAATTCAACTGGTCCGACCCCCGGTTCAACCGGTCTTGTTCTCGGTCCGACTGCCGATTCGACCGGTTCAACCTGTCGGTTTGACCATTGGTTCAACGTCAAAACAGTTTTAAATACCGAACCGGACCGGATTGAAGTGCGGTTCCCGGTTCAATCGGTCAAACCACTGGTTCAACGTCAAAACGAAATTAAACACCGAACCGGTCCGGATTGGAGTGCGGTTCCTGGTTCGACTCCCGGCTCAACCGATCCTGTTCCCGGTCCGACCGCCAGTTCGACCAGTTCGACCAGTTCAACCGGTCCGATCATTGGTTCAACGTTAAACCGGTATTAAACACCAAAGCAAACCGGATTGGAGTCCGGTTTCCAGTCCAGTCACTCAGACCGACCAGTTCGATCCAGTTTTCAAAACAGTAGATAGGTTTGTAGGTCTCCGTCTTAAAAATAATTAATCTCAACTTGCCCAAAAGACCATGTCCACGTGATATGTCAAGTGAGTCGAAAAGAACCACTTAGGTTATTGGTGGGGTTTAGTTTAATGAATCACGCTTGCTTTTGGCTGAACACTTTATCCCATCCGTGACTTTTTTTCCCCACTCCAATCTTGTCATTTTTTGTACCCACTATTTTAGCCTATGAAATATAAGTTTCTTTTTTTTATAATTTTTTGTGGATAATGAAAAATATTCATCCACAATTTTACCTTCTACCAAAATCACTAAAATATTAAAGTATAAAATTTGTTTATATTAAATCCTTTAAAAATAATGACTTTTTCTAAAACTAATTACTAATGTGTTCATTTTTTTACCAACTAGATTTTTATCGTGAAATACATTATAATATGAAAACTTTAGGATTTAAATCTTTAACATTTTAATTGTAGAGCATTCTACTTAATCATTAAAATGTTCGCTGGAAATAAACACTAACGAGTTAATAGTATTCTTTTTGAAATGAATGCATCCTTACTCCTTAGTTCAAGTATTTAAACGATAATTATGAAAGCTTAAGTAGTTATCCTTAAGTTATGATTCGTTTATACTGGTGTGTTGGTAAATCATTCAAGTATTTAAACAATAATTATGAAAGCTTAAGTAGTTATCCTTAAGTTATGATTCATTCATACTGGTGTGTTGGTAAATCAATTACAAGAGTTTATTAAAACAATTATTTCAATATAATGGCTTGGATAAACTTCAAGCATGTTCGATTAACATATGTGACTTTAGAAAAAATATAAATTTTTTTTTGGATTTGAACTTAAAAAATCCTATAACATTAAGTTTTCAAATACTATTACACAATTTGAAGTGCATTTGTTGTTATTTAAGGCCTTATGGTGGATGAGTTGCCCAATAACGAACGTTGCACACCACTCCTGCCCAGCGTGAAGGTTAAAGAGGGTGGTGGGAATAATTTTGGTGGGTCCCTCTACATACGCACAATCTACTTATATTAATTAGGGGCGTGAAAGGATATGAGATTATTTTCTTAACGGTAAGGTGAAGTGAAAGAGAGCTAAATAAATAATGTGATACTCACGTGAAGTTAAATGGATGTGAGAATATGCTCAATGGTGTAACCGTGTAATCTTTTTTCATAAATATATTGTTTGAGATTGATAACCATCAGATAATAATTGCATAATTAATATCTAAAACCCTATATTATTCTAACAAACTAGCTTGCAAGCATATTCAATATTTTAATTTACTTTACATCATTATAACGGTCATATATAACTGATATGATGTTTTATTATATAATCAACATTTCAACTCTCAAAATATATGTATGATTAGTTTTAATAAACTCGTGTATTAAAAAGGTTAAATAAATAAAATATTAAATAAAATAATTTATTAATTATAAAATGATATTCTAATATATAGTATGATTGAAATCTTACTTATTATAGATAGAATGAAAAATTTTGTTTCAAACAAACGTTTTAAAAATATGTCATTCTTAAAAACATTCTTATTATAAGTCTCAATTTTAATTATTTTTTGTTTATAAAATTTTACTTTTTAAAAACATCAATTTTAAAAAATGTTTCATATTTTTTTAAAAAATAAAATAATATTTATAGTAATTAATGTGATTATTAAATATGAGAGAGAAGCGGAAAAAATTTGATAAGAAAGATATATTATAGTGTTGACAGATGTCCTCGGTACTTACCTTTTTGAGTAAATTACTGTGACACCCTACATATATCCCACATCGGCCGTGGACAGGAGAGATTTCTTGTTCATAAGTAATGTCTGACATCTAATATCACCAATGGGTTTTGGGCTTATTGGCTTTGGATGAGAGGAGAACTTCACAGTTAAGCGTGCTCAGGTGACAACAATCCAGGGATGGGTGACTTCCTGGGAAATTTTCATCCGAGCAACCAAAAGCAAATCCGTGAGCTCCTCGTGGGTGAAGCGGACAATATTGGTGGTGTGAGAGCCCGTGTGTTACAGAATGGTATCAGAGCCACTCCTGTGCTGTTCGGGATGTGGGGCATACCTCACCGAGGATGGTGACTTCTCGGGCTCATTGAGGACGATGAGTCCAAGAGGGTGGGGGGGGGGGGTGTGATTGTGACACCCTACATATATCCCACATTGGCCATGAACAGGAGAGATTCCTGGTTCATAAGTAATGTCTGGCATCTAATATCACCAACGCATTTTGGGCGTATTGGCTGTGGATGAGAGGAGAACTCCACAGTTAAGCGTAATCAGGTGGCAGCAATCCAGGGATGGGTGACATCCCTGGGAAGTTTACAACCGGGCAACCAAAAGCAAATCTGTGAGCTCCTTGTGGGCAAAGCGGACAATATTGGTGGTATGAGGGACCGGGTGTTACAAAATGGTATCAGAGCCACTTCTGTGCCGTTCGGGATGTGGGACATACCACCCTACCTCACCCTCAACTATCTCTATCTCTACACCTTTCTCTAGACAAAAACAACACCCACCATCTTCATCATCCCATCTTTACCATTCCTTCATCTTCTTTATCTAGTACCCACCCAATAACCCCTTAACTTTACCCCTTACTTCAGTTTTAATGTTTCTTCACAAAACAACATATGCAAATATGATGGATCTAGTGGGTTTAGAGATGGATCTGGTGGGTCAATTTATGGTGATGTGGTGTGTAGATTAGGCAATGGATCTGCGTAGAGAGAGGGAGAGAGAGTGAGTGAGAGTTGAGGGTGGTGTGGTGTGTGGATTTGCGAATCAATGGTGATAGAATTATGAAGAATGGTAGGGACGGTGTGGCGATGGTGGTGTAGCGATGGTGGTATGGCTGAAGAAGAAAGGTGATGGATTTAGCGATGGATGATAGTGGATGACATTGGTGGTTGTGGATGATGAGGGTGGTTGTGGATGATGAGGGTGATTGTTAATGATGATGAAGATGGAAGATGATGACAATGATACGAGAGGGTGGTTTTCTATTTAGGTTCATTTTAAAGGTATAATGACCAATTTACCCTCACATGCAAAGCATATGATCTGACTTAACGGACAAAATTAATATCCGTTAGAGCAAATGACGAAACGTGCAATCTTTTTTAAACGTAAAGGATGTTCACTGTAATTTTCTTAGTTTAAGAACGAAACCTGAAATTTGTTACAAAACTTAAGAAAAAAAAGTGTAGTTTACTCTACTTTTTTTTATTAAAGTAGAAGATATTCTTTTTTATTGTATAAAAGTATGATGAGGAATACATGTTAACATTGTATAAGGTAATAGGTAAACAACTTATTAACTTTTGAATGCACCATAAAGTAAATTCTACTAAACCTAAGGGGCCATTTTATCTGTAGGTCAAAATAGAGTGTGCATGGGCACATCTCAAGACTCAACTAGGGGGATAAAAAGGTTGTGTTCGTGGTTTGGGTTATTCGATCACATAAGAAATTAGTTATTCGATCACATAAGAAATTAGAAATCTATCAAACATATGAATCCAAACATGACATGTATGTTTCTGGTTTGAAAGAATACAATATTTTAAACCTCCAGATTGTTATTTTCATTTTTATATATTAAAACCTTAAAGTTACAAATGTATAAGTAAATAATTTGTTGGACCAAAAGAACCAATGAGCCTGATCAGAAAAACCTTTAAGTCCCACGGACATTACAACTGAAGTTGTCTGCAACAGCTGAAGACATCAGCTGATAACAAGGTCTGAGGACAAAGTCTGAAGTGAAAGAGCTGAAGACAAAGTCTGAAGTGAAAGAGCTGAAGACAAAGTCTGAAGTGAAAGAGCTGAAGACAAAGTCTGAAGTAAAAGAGCTGAAGACAAAGTCTGAAGTGAAAGAGCTGAAGACAAAGTCTGAAGTGAAAAAGCTGAAGACAAAGTCTGAAGACAAAGTCTGAAGACAAAAGCTGAAGACAGACTGAAGACCAAGTTTCAGATGATTGTCACAACAGCTGAAGAAGACCTCTTCAGTAGTTGTGATGGTTTCCTTTCAGTAGTTGTAGTTTCCTTTCAGTACTTGTAGTTTCAGTAGTTTTATGTTTCTTCGTGTACTTGGAATAATCTGAGATGTTCTCAGTTGTTGTGAACATTCTCAGTAGTTTGCTTACTTTCAGTAGTTTGTAATAATTCTGTTAGATGTCACTATCAAGTGACATCAGCAGACGTCACATTCCTATATATAAGGAATGCTGACCTAATTGTAATTGGGGCAGCTTAGGAAAACCTAGCAGCCGCCACACCGAAGCATGTGTGCATGAATGTTATTATCCCTTTGCAGAAAACCCTATATCTATATAACCGTGTACTGTTCCATTGAATATTTATTGTGTTCTTGCTATATTTGCTTAATTCTTGCTCTAATTCCGCTGTGATTCAACTCTAATTGATCAAACTTAGATCACTGATCCTAACAAATGGTATCAGAGCAGGTTAATCATTGATCGGTTTAACAATTGATCATTGAAACTGCTATTTTGATATCTATAGTTTGATCGAATTAGCATATGTGCAAGAACTGGTTATAAAGATTGATTTTCTGCTACTTATGGTTATTTAATTTGAGTTTCTTCTTGGTTCTTATTGAGTTTGTTGTGTTTTTGTGCAAAATCTTTTGAAACTTGATTGATTTGGTTTGAATCTGAGAATGACTACTCCATCTAATGATCCTCACAATACTGGCTCCTCAACCAAGCCTCCGATGCTGGTTAGGAGTGAGTATAACATATGGCAACGTAGAATGCTCCATCACCTGTCTGTTAACAGTTCAGGTTGTTGGACATCTGTGGTTCATGGTCCACACAAGCCTATGGTGAACAATCCGGAGACCAATCAAATGGTTCCGAAGAAGAAGGAGCAATACTCAGATGAAGATCGTAAACTGTTTGAGATTGATGCTAAAGCCCATGGAATTCTGGCCATGGCACTGCCGAATGAAATCTATTCTGGGCTTATGCATCATGAAACTGCTCATGACCTCTGGAATGCTTTGAAGGAACAATTCGGAGGAACTGATGAGGTCTTAGCAAACAACAGAGAAATCCTCGCCCAACAATATGAGACATTCTCTCATAGGAAGGGTGAGACACTGACTCAACAGTTTGAGCGTTTCTCCTGCTTGATCTCTGAACTGAAAATGGTCAAGCAAGAGTATACTAACAGCCAGATGAACAACAGATTCCTCAGATCACTGCCTGAGAGATGGGACACATACACCATTGTCCTACGCTCCAGTGCAAATCTGGATAGCCTATCTCTCACCCAACTCCATGGGAAACTGCTTACATTTGAAAGAGAGATAGAGCAGAAAAGGAAACTGGCATCATCAGGAAAGCTCTCTGATGACTTTGTACCAGGTAACACTGCCCTGGTCGGTCATGAGTCAGAATATGCTGGATCAGAAAGTCATTATGATGAGCATATAGATTTCTCTTCAAACAGTTCTGATCATGCATTTGTTGGTGTTGACAGTCATTCTGGGTGTAATAGTGATAATTTATGTTTTATCATGGATGATTTGCAAGGTATTGCTGATGATGATTTAGAAGAGATGGATATTTTGAGCCAAATGGCCCTGATCAATATCAGATCTCAAAAGTTCTACAAGAGAACTGGTAGGAAATTTCCAGGACTCTCTGGCAAAACTAAAGTTGGTTTTGACAAGAGTAAGTTGAGGTGTCACAAATGCCACAGGCTTGGGCACTTTGCAAGAGAGTGTAGATCAACTGGATCTAACTCCTCTGCACCCTTTGTGACCTTTCTAAGCAATAGTTCACAAAACAAAGGGCAACATCCTGCTAGTTCTGGTCATCACTCACAACCTCAATCTCCTGCATACTTTGTCCCTCAGGGTTCAATGCCATATCCTTATCCCTGCTATTATATGCCACAGCCAAATCCAGTTCATGTCCCTATGGCACAACAACCTCAAGCCCTACCTGAACCTCAACCATCTCCATCACAATCTCAACCTCATCACAGCTTCTTCACACCAGGAGTTGTTGACTGGAGCAGCTTACCAGATGATCTCTCTGGTTTCAATGAGCAACTATCTGCTGGTGCTGGTCAACATGGTGGTGAACATCCTTTTGGGAATCTTGCTCTCATGGCCCTGGAGTCTACTGAGGGTTCCTGCTCAGATGCTTCATCTTCACAGGGTTCTTCAGCATGCCAAAGAAGCATCTGGTATGTAGACAGTGGAGGATCTATGCATATGACTGGGAGCAGTTCTCTTCTTAATGACTACTCTCAAGGAAAGAAGGGATTTGTCTCATTTGGAAATGATGCTAAGGGTTACATCATCGGGAAAGGATTTGTGTCAAATGGAGAAATCAGATTTGATGATGTTAACCATGTGGAGAATCTCAAGTATAATCTACTGAGTGTCAGTCAGATGTGTGATAAAGGGCATGTTGCACTTTTCACAAGCCAGAACTGCCGGATTCTGTCTTCCAAAGTTCTGAGGCTGATTGACAAGGTATTGGATGAATATACTCTCCTGAAGGCCAACAGGATAGGAAGAGTATATGCCTTGGATTTGTCAAAGAAGATTGATTTAAAAGGTCATCCTTGCCTGTTCTCCAAGGCCTCTCCTCAGGAATCTAAACTGTGGCATAGAAGGCTGGGTCATGTTAATCTCAAAAACATGAATCAGCTGATCCACAAAAGTTTAGTAAGAGGTCTACCAATAAAGGAGTTCCTCTGTGATGAAACCTGCACTGCTTGTTTAAAAGGAAAACAACACAAAGTCTCATTTCCTCCTATAGAAGAACCAAAGTCCACTGCCTGCTTGCAATTACTGCACATGGATCTCTTTGGTCCTGTGAGAGTAATGAGCATGGCAAAGAAGAAATACTGTCTGGTAATTGTGGATGATTACTCCAGATTTGTATGGACCTTCTTCTTGCATTCAAAGGATGAGGCTGCTCAGACAATTATTAACTTTGTGTTGTATGTTGAGAAGCAGTATTCCCTATCAGTCAAGTGTATAAGAAGTGATAATGGAACTGAATTTAGAAACCATACACTTGATGATTTCTACCTTTCAAAAGGAATCAAGAGGCAGTATAGCATCCCAAGGACTCCAGAACAAAATGGAGTAGTGGAGAGAAAGAACAGGACCCTAATTGAAGCTGCAAGGTCCATGTTGGCTGACTCTGGTTTGCCACTGACCTTTTGGGCTGAAGCTGTCAACACAGCATGCTATGTGCAAAATAGAGCGTTAGTGAATCAGAGGTTGATGAAGACTCCTTATGAAGTTCTACATCATTTGGCTCCTCTAATTTCATTCTTCAGAGCATTTGGGTGTCCTTGTTACATTCTCAACATAAAGGATCAACTCCAAAAGTTTGATTCTAAGGTGGATGCAGGGTATTTTGTTGGGTACTCATCCACTTGCAAGGCTTACAGAGTGTTCAACTGTAAGACAAAGATGGTTGAAGAAACCTTGCATGTGAAGTTCAATGAATCTCCTAAGGACAAAATCCCACAAAACCCTGTGGAGTTGTTTGATCTGGACATACTGCAATATGTTCCTTATCAGCCTCCAGCTGTTGCAGATCATGTGAATTCATCACCTTCTGCAGCTAGTCATCCATCTGGTGGTACTGATGTTCATGATGATCCCAGTACTCACCTATTCAAGTTTAGTGATCAACTGCCTGAGTCTACTCAACTTGATGTTCCTGTAGCTTCAGTAGCACCATCCACAACAAATGCTGATGAGATTTCTGAATCCTCTACTTCATTTGATCTGCCATCTAACACTTGGTTTCAAGAATCTGGATCAACATCTGTTGCTGCTGAGTGTGCTACAAACACTTGCACAGATCTCATAGTGCATCAAGAGCTGAAGAATCACCCAACGTCTCAAATCATTGGTGATATCAATGCTGGTGTCTCAACTAGAAGTCAATTTCCAACTTCTGCTTCTATGCTCTTTTCATCAGTCAGCAAGAGCCAAAGAACTATCATATTGCATTAAGAGACAATGGATGGGTTGATGCCATGCAGCTTGAGCTTCTTCAGTTCAAAAAGCAGCAAGTGTGGGAACTGGTTCCTCTACCCCCAGGTAAGTGTGCAATAGGCACTAAATGGGTGTTTAGGAATAAAACAGATGAAAATGGGCAAATTGTCAAGAACAAGGCCAGACTGGTTGTCCAGGGGTTTTCACAAGAAGAAGGTATTGATTATGATAAAACCTTTGCCCCTGTAGCCAGACTGGAGGCAATTAGATTGTTCTTAGCCTATGCTGCATTCTACAATCTTAAAGTTTTTCAAATGGATGTCAAAAGTGCGTTTTTATATGGTAAAATAAAAGAAGAGGTTTATGTGTGTCAACCACCAGGTTTTGAGGATAATAAACATCCTGATTAGGTGTATAAACTTGATAAGGCTCTTTATGGGTTGAAACAAGCTCCTAGAGCCTGGTATGAAACACTGTCAAATTTTCTTCTTCGGAATAATTTCACTAGAGGCTCCATAGATAAAACTTTGTTCATTAAGAAAATGGGTCAGCATAAGCTCCTTGTTCAAATTTATGTTGATGATATTATTTTTGCTTCCTCTGATCCACAGTTGTGTGATGCATTTACAAAGTTGATGCAACAAAAATTCGAAATGAGTGCCATGGGAGAATTACAGTTTTTTCTAGGTCTGCAAATCAAACAAAAGGCTGATGGAACTTTCATTCATCAGTCAAAATACACAAAAAGTCTTTTGGCAAAGTTTGATTTACAACACTGTAAGCCCTGTTCTACTCCCATGTGCAGCACCACACAACTGGATGCAGATCAGAAAGGTAAAGCTGTTGATGAAACACTTTACAGATGTATGATTGGGTCCTTGATGTACTTAACAGCTTCTAGACCAGATATTATGTTTGCAACTTGTGTTTGTGCTAGATTTCAGGCTGCTCCTAAAGAGTCTCATTTGATTGCAGTCAAGAGGATCTTTAGATATCTGCAAGGTACTCAATCTCTAGGTCTTTGGTATTCCACTGGGCACTCTTGCAAATTAGTTGCTTTTTCTGATAGTGACTATGCAGGGTGTAAATTAACTAGAAAATCAACTTCTGGTGGATGTCAATTCCTAGGCAACTGTTTGGTTTCTTGGCAGAGTAAGAAACAAACATCTGTTGCTACATCCACTGCTGAAGCCGAGTACATTGCTGCTGCAAGTTGTACATCTCAGGTACTCTGGCTTCAGAATCAATTACTGGATTATGGCATTACAGAGACTAAGACTCCATTACTAATGGATAGTGCCTCAGCTCTTTGTATCGTCAAGAATCCAGTCCAGCACTCTAGGACCAAACATATTGAGATCAGACACCATTTTATTAGGGATTGTTTTGAAAAAGGTCTGATTGATCCAAAGTTTGTTCCTAGTGCTGATGAGCTTGCAGACATATTTACTAAGCCTTTGGACAGTTCAACTTTCCAAAACCTAGTGTTAAGGCTTGGTATGCTGCAGCTAGAATAAGTGACAACTACTGATGATCTCAGTGAACAAGTACTGATGAGCATTCGTATACTACTGTCACAAATAAGTACTGCAGTTCTTTTATCCTCAGTAGTTTTCACAACTACTGAAGACTAAATTACTTAAAAGTACTGAAGTACTCATCTGTTGAAAAGAACTGATGTGGTTACAACTACTGCTGTAGTTACAACTGCTGATGTCAGAATAACAGATAAGTACTGATGACCTATGAAACATCTGAAACTCAGACAAAGTCTGATGAAGTGTTGAGGTCAGAATGAAACAGCTGATGAGCTAAGAATTGACGACAACAGCTGATGAGAAAATTTTCTCTTCAGTTGTTTCTACAACAGCTGCTTCACTTACAACTGAAGCCAAAACCATGTCTTCAGTAGTTTCACAACTACTGATGACTAATACCAAGTCTTCAGTTGTTACAACTTCTGAAAGTTAAAACCAGGTCTTCAGTTGTTTTCAAACAACTGATTACAACACCCACACTTTCAGTCGTTTTATATCAGCCTTTTTCTTACCCTATAAATACCTAAACCTACTTTCAGACGTTTCATTAGCCGTTTTCCGTCCTTTCACTCTCTCACCAATGGCGACCATGAAACTCAAACCCAGACACAACTGTGTTGCCTACCTCTCGAAATCGGCCTTCTGGAACAAATTTGATAACGCCATCGATCTTATGGTAGATTCCCAGTACCGAACCGCGTTTCTTCTGAATCCTACCATATACCCCGATTCCCTAAGCCAGTTCTGGACCAACGTCTCCGTGCAAACTAGTGAGAATGATAGCCAAATCACTCTCCAGTCGTTGGTCAACCAGAAACAGGTGGTCATCACTCCGGACATCATTCGACAAACCCTAGATCTACATGATGCCACCTGTGTCACAGAATACCCGAAAGGCACAACCGATATGTCTTTCATCAACAACGGGTATGAAGGAGACTTAAGTGCTACCACCATTATGAAGAAGCACTTCCATGATGCTGAACGTCTTATATTCCACATGGTGAATGTCTGCCTTGCACCAAAAACCTCCTCATGGGATCAAATGTCTTCCCGATGGCAACAGGTATTATACTCTATCTTTGAACGACAAACTTTAAATTTTTCTGAGATAGTGTTTATGGAACTAAAGGATCTGGCCTTGAAACCTGTGGCAAACAGATGGATATTATATCCCAGGTTTCTCATGGCCATAATTTTAACACAGCTAAAATCAGACGGCCTTGTTGGCCTTGGAGTCCCTGCTCCGGCTGTATTGCCTGAAGTATACTCCAGGCACAACTCTGACCCTACAATGAAAGGGGCTGCCCGGCTGCTCAAACCCAAGCAGCGGGAACCCACAGCCTCCACTTCCAGATCCAAAGTCCCCACCAAACCCAAAACCAAAAAGCCCAAAAAGGCTACTCAGGGAGATGAGTCCCCTGAGGATGCCCCTGTAACACCAATACAGGAAACACTTACTGGTTCTAACCCCCCAGTAGTGTCCAAGACTCCACCAACCGTAGCCGCTCAGGCATCCTCTCAACAGGATCCTGATGCAACCAAAATTGGGGATACCACAATGCTGGAACCTATCTCAATTGAGAAGGTTACCATTGAAGAGCACCAGTCACCCCGGGTGCAATCTGCTTCAACCCTATCTCCAAATGCAACCGCCCCTCAAAGCCCAACATTTATTGTTGCACAAGTGTTGAGTCAGCTGCATTCCTCTCCTCCTCCCCAGACACCAATTACAATGGGGAGAACCTCAACAGCTGAGGAAGAGGACCAAAATGCTGCTGATAACCCACAGCACAGGGGTTATAATGTTCAATCTCCCCGTGTAGAGGAGGAGGTTAGAACATCTGGTGAGGCTGCCACTTCTACTGATTCAGCAAATGACCAGGATGAAGTTGGTAACATCTCTAAGACCTCACCAGAGGCAACTGCCGATGAAGGACTCAGTCCTGAGGCAGGAAGTCCCCAGAACCAAGAACAAGGGGCACATGCTACAACTGATCTACACTCAGGGCATGTACATCCTGATTCAATCAGGAGGTCAGGTGATTCAGCAAAGCCTGATGATGACCTGGGCTTTTTCTATGATGTCTTAGCCCATAACACAATCCTTGAGGCTGAGGTGAGCAGACTCAACGAACTGCTTGCCAAAATGTCTCAGGATCAAAGTCCATCTGCCCCAATAAACCCACAGATGGCACCTTCATCTGAAGGTTTCCCAAACACTCCGCCACTTCACTCAACTGAGCCACCAGCCACTGTTGTTGGCACCACCTCTCAGGGACAGAACCCCTCTGAGCAGATGGTTGCTACATTTCAAAATTCCTTACCTCTCATCACTCCCATCATCAATGAGATTGTACATAAAGCCATTGATGAGAGGATCTCCTCGACT
This sequence comes from Flaveria sonorensis, assembly GCA_025506505.1. Classification (NCBI taxonomy): domain Eukaryota; kingdom Viridiplantae; phylum Streptophyta; class Magnoliopsida; order Asterales; family Asteraceae; genus Flaveria; species Flaveria sonorensis. Next base: position 40,372,001 of record CM046431.1, on the reverse strand, counting down.
CTAAAAACACTTGTTGATGATGCTGTGCAAAAGAAGCTTTCTGCCATTCAAACCCCTGAACCCAATGCACCCAAAAAGGGGAGTCTAAGGCAGTGAAAGAAAGAAAGAGAAAGAGAGTGGAAGAGGAGAAACAACAAGAAAAAGAACAGGAAAAACAGCTGATCACATACAAGAGAAAGAAAAGTGCTGAAACTCAAAAGCCTGATGAAGAGAAATCATTGGAAGATCTGATTAAAGAAGCTGATGAAGCTCACAGCAGATCAATGGACAAAATAATAGATCAACTCTTCAGACAGGGCTTTGATACAGCCACATTAGACACTGAGATCAGAAGGCTGGAGATCAATGAGATACAAGAAAGATGGGCCAGTTATAGTGTGATGGAAAGGGAGAGGTTGGAGATAATGATCCGGTTTATTGCAAAATACTTGGGAAGATCATTAATTGAGATTAAATCATGGACCAGAGACAGTATTCTGGCAATAACCACCAGAATCTGTGCTTCTGAAGAATTCAACAAGGGGTTGATTATAGAAGCCTTAGACGAAGCAGGTGCTGGGAAGAGAACTGATATGGCCAAGCTTTCCAAAGCCAAACTCACCATAAAAATGCTAGATCAGCCTTCCCAAACTCCCTCTCAAAAACAACCAACCCCACAACTCTCCAAATCACCTCAACCCTCAAAACCAACTCCCTTACCCCAAAAACCACCTCAAACCACATCCAGTGATGCACCCAGAAGGAGGAGAAGGGTGTTGAGGATGGTAGAAGAAGAAGAAGAAGATGATGAAGAAGATAGTATGCCAATCTCTGCTGTTCTAAAATTACCTGAGCCCAGAAGTCAACAAATGATAACACCAGACTTTCAGAGGCAAATGGTGAAAGTTAAGATTGAAGAAGAAGAACAGCAGAAACAGCACGATGAGCAACTTTTGAAGATGATTGACAAAGAGTTTCCTCAGTCATCATCTATACAAGCCATGAAGAAACACGCTCAAAGGCTGTATGCTCTCAGGTATACCTTTCAATATCAAAAGGAGAGAGTAAGGATTTGGCCAGACCCCAGGGTTAGTTCTAGAATTCATAAGAAATCCATACCAAGTAGATACAATGGCCAAGTGAGAAAGACCATAGATACTGCTATTATGTTGGCCATTGTAGTCTCACCCTGGGAAATACTTGAAGACTTCAAGAGAGCCTACAAGTCAAAGATGACCCCTCAAACTCTAATGGAGAACAAAATGGTCAAGAAGGGGTTGTTATACAAGAGGCTTGAAGAGATCAAGAAAAATGAACTCCAGTTGTTATTAGAAGGGACTCACCCAGATGAGTTTGCTTACAGAGAGATAACAACTGTTGAGTTGAAAAATGGAAAGACGATAAAGTACTTATCAGAGTACTATGGCCCAGAGTTCTTCTTCGAAGGAGAAGCAGAAGAACTCACTAAGGAGGAACAAGTTGTTCTCCTTGAGGCCTACGTCAGAGAGTCTTATAGACTCATCAATGGGAAGTAGGTTTCATGGTTGGGATAACGGCTCTGTGTCCAGTTCCCCAAGACAGAGTTCCCTTCCATCCTTTGACATTCACATCTACTGAAACCTGTTCCCTGGCCTGTGCTTATCCGATATCTCTAAAGCTGATCAAGAGAGTATTTCTGCCAAGAATAAGTGGGACCTCAATAAGCTTAAAGGTTTTGGCTGCATTGGTTCAGGGGGAGTTTTTGTTGGACCAAAAGAACCAATGAGCCTGATCAGAAAAACCTTTAAGTCCCACGGACATTACAACTGAAGTTGTCTGCAACAGCTGAAGACATCAGCTGATAACAAGGTCTGAGGACAAAGTCTGAAGTGAAAGCGCTGAAGACAAAGTCTGAAGTGAAAGAGCTGAAGACAAAGTCTGAAGTGAAAGAGCTGAAGACAAAGTCTGAAGTAAAAGTCTGAAGTGAAAGAGCTGAAGACAAAGTCTGAAGTGAAAAAGCTGAAGACAAAGTCTGAAGACAAAGTCTGAAGACAAAAGCTGAAGACAGACTGAAGACCAAGTTTCAGATGATTGTCACAACAGCTGAAGAAGACCTCTTCAGTAGTTGTGATGGTTTACTTTCAGTAGTTGTAGTTTCCTTTCAGTACTTGTAGTTTCAGTAGTTTTATGTTTCTTCGTGTACTTGGAATAATCTGAGATGTTCTCAGTTGTTGTGAACATTCTCAGTAGTTTGCTTACTTTCAGTAGTTTGTAATAATTCTGTTAGATGTCACTATCAAGTGACATCAGCAGACGTCACATTCCTATATATAAGGAATGCTGACCTAATTGTAATTGGGGCAGCTTAGGAAAACCTAGCAGCCGCCACACCGAAGCATGTGTGCATGAATGTTATTATCCCTTTGCAGAAAACCCTATATCTATATAACCGTGTACTGTTCCATTGAATATTTATTGTGTTCTTGCTATATTTGCTTAATTCTTGCTCTAATTCCGCTGTGATTCAACTCTAATTGATCAAACTTAGATCACTGATCCTAACATAATTACATTAAACTAAAATAATAACATTTGCTTAATTTTGAAATAACCAAATTTAGTTATAACATAAAGCAAATCGTCAAAAGCATTATAAATATAAACAAGTCTATCTAAAAAAATACTAATACGTATAAAAGAATTACATTTAAGCTAAAATTGACATTAACTTTGACATAACCAATTTCAATTATAACATAAAAATATACTTTCAAAAGAATTTAAAATGTAAATGAGGTTACCCAAGTACATACCAGGTTGACCCAAAACAGAACTCCATGAATGACCATTTAACCAAATTGGTTTTCGATAGTAACCATTGACTTTTTATATTTCCAAAATATCTGACGAATAAGAATTTATCTTATGTCCTAATATCTTTAATCGGCGATACCAATGCATGTGGTATCGCCAGCTTTTACTGACCGGCTATACCAATGCGTGATGTATCGCTAATGTATCGCTATCTTTTTAGAAAAATAAACATACATCGCCACCGACGATACACACTAAATTTGATATCGCCGATGGGTGTGGAACGGAGGCTACCGGCATGGTATGGAGGCTGCTACGTCTGGCGGTTGCAATCATGATGGTCACCACTAATTCAAACAAACAATAAAATATGTCATCCTTTTAAAAATAATTTTTTTCTTTTATTAATCAACAAACATGATCTATATGTTTAAAAAGCAATTGAAGAAATAGGAGTGTTTGATGTGTTTGTGATTTGGCCACACATGTTTGATGACTTTTGCATTTGCCCCCCTCCCCCTCCCATCCCCGGCACATGTATGCCACCCGTGGTCTTTACTGACTGCCTTTGGTGGCATCTGCCAAGGCAGATTTCTGGAGGTTCCCCGAGGTGGCTAGCAACGGCCTCCCCGTTGTTGTTGTGGTGGCAAAGGCCACGATGGCGGTCACGATTTAATGTGTTGCATCTCTTTCTCATTGAATGTTGTTGTTGTGGTGGCGATGGCCACATTCCTTATGGTTAAGGTGGAGCAAGTGGTGGTCTTCTTGCCGTGGTCAGTGTTGATGGTGGTGGTGTGATTGTGTATGTTGCTCCTTCTCTTCCGTGTCTCTGCCATACCCATTTAGGGTTTTTAGCAACTTAATGTTGTGGTCAGCGCGTGCATGTCGGTTTCTGGTTTAGCGCCACCTCATCCACCAGATCATGATTCTTGTCATCCGTGTCGCTTCTAATTGGACGTCACCCGACCGTTTTTGGTGACTTCCTATGGTGGCGTCTGTGTTCCAGAGACCTGTTGTTTGTGTTTCTTTTCTGAAAGTTTAGATCTAAACCTTAGATCTTATTCGGTGATGATGAGGGTGCTCTCACCTCAGAACATGTTACATCTCTTTTGTTGGGCTTTTGTTGGTGTTGTTGCTTATCTTTGTTGCGTTTATGTTGGTATACATGTTCTTTGTCGTTCTGTTCCGTATGTTTCAGCTTTGGAATGTGTTTGGTTCGATGATGATGACAAAATCATCTGAGAACGTGTTGGCATCTCCACGAATCTTTGATGATAGTTGTTTTAGTTTGATTGTGTTTGGTAATAATGACGGTGCTGTCATCTGTGAACCTCTATGTAAATATGATTTGATGATGATAACTGTTTGCATGGGAAGATATAATATTTGATAGGCGATGACGATGTAGTAGCTTTTCTATCCGAGCCTTTGATGGAATTGGCTCCCATGGCGCGTAGGTATAAACCCTAGTTAACCTAATAATAAATCTAACTTGCAAACTATATATGCGTGAGTTTGATTTTGAAAACAATTATTTACTTTAATAATAAAATTAATTTGAAAACTATCTATTTGGTATCGCCGACTGCTTGGTATCTCCATTGAAATATAAAGCTTTCGAAGGTGGTTGAGTTCGTTATAAAATAGGATGTACATGATTTTACTAAAACTTTACAGTTCAGTTATATATGATTTTTTTTTGTTTTAAGTTTGAAAGAAAGTAAATTATACACTTATATTTTTAGATGTTATTTTTAATAACTAATGTAAATTTAGCATGTGTTTTTTAAATATGAGTTTTTAGATTTGATTTTAAAATGTGATTTGTAAAAAGAAAATATTCAAATACAAAATATTCTAAAACTAAAAAGTATAAAAATAATCTCAACCATCTATCTACTTAGTCAATTGTTATGATCAAATTCAGTCGATACACAAGAAAACTGCAATATTACAATAGAACAAATTCATTAAAATACAAGTACTTGAACAATATAGTACATTCGACTATAAAGTGCGACTCTTTGATTTAGCTGTAGAGCCTAAATCCAACACTTAATACAAAAAAATTGATTTCTATAAACAACTAACAAGTGAGGTTAGAGGGGTAATTTTATGAATAACAACTTTTGTTGATTTTTTATAAGTTTTTCAATTTTTTTAAACGTTCATAAATTTTATGCACGACATTATTTTTTAATAAATATTACACATAAAAACGAGCGGTTTTTTATCTTTAAAAATAGTATATTATTTTTATATAAAAAGATAGAAAAATTTACGTTACTAAGCTCATATCTCGTTATTGTGTCTTTAGTGCAGTTCATTGTGTCTTTTTGTTAGTTATTGCGTTTTTTTAAAATAATGAATTTTAAAAAATATAATGATGGAATAACATTGTTATTTATCTCTAATATGTAAAACACAATTAAAAATTAACAACTAATTAATCTAATACATTAAAAACAATAACATAATAACACAATGTCTTATTGTGTCTTTTGATCATTATTGTGTTATCTTGAAAACTATGAGTTTTAAAAAATATATTGATGAAATAACATCATTGTCTACTTCCAACGGTAAAACACAATGATAGATAACAAGTTTATATAATTTATTTAAATGTAATAACAAAAATAACACATTGTACTATTTTTAATACTTTGAGTTTTAAAAAATACATTGGTGAAAGTATGTCATTGTATACTTCTAATTATAAAACACAATGATAGATTACAAGTTTATAATTTATAAAAACAATGACAAAAATAAGACAAAATGATTTAAAACGTAAAACACAATGAAATATACACATAACAAATAATGGAAAATATATGACACAATGAACGTATAAGACACAATGAGCTGATGTATTTGACACATTGACCAAAATACCTTTCTTTTTAAAATAATAGAAGGACACGTGTCAAGCTCACAATCCTTTTTAGCCTCTTTAGATTAAACATCCTTTTTAGTATAACCATACCCTTTGTAAAATGTGATTTTTCGGATGAAAAATATTAATTATATTAACAGTATTAGTAACATTAAAAAAAACTAAAATGAGTAATTACAGAGACACAGAAATGTCCTGATATCTCCGGTGTATCTCCGGCGATACACATAAGCCATGGTATCTTCAACGTATCTCTAACAAAAAAATTGCAACGTGGGCGATACCTCATGTTTTGGTATCATACGTGCCGGTCAAAAGGCTAAAAATTAAAAACTCAAAAGCCAATGGCTATTTAAGTAAAATCTTATAGTCAAATGGCTTTTTGGGTAAATTTCCCTCTAGCTAAAGGTGTTTACCGGTTTGACCAGAAATTGACATGAAGTCATTCAATCAAAACTCTAACCAACGAATTTCATATTCGGTTCATATCGCCTTAGATATTCATAACTTCCTTAACTCATCAAACTAATATAATCGATGAAGATTTAGGTATTTCATTTTAGTTTTTAAAAAATAATAGTTAAATGTTTACCTTCTTTTGGATAACCAAGCCTAAGGGTCAAGTCTCGTCTCACATAAAAAGGTATAAATTCGTTCAAATCATAGATTACATATGGATCTTACTTTATGTTACCTTTTTTTTTGATTGTTAATTGATCACAGTGAGTCAACACCTTAGGTAGGTCAGAATCGTTCCATTGGGAAAGAAATGAGGAGAGTAAAGACCGGTGATTAGCTGTGGAGATGATGATATAGAGTTAGGGTTTGATGAAACCCAGTGAATATTCAACGAATACCACTCCATGTCCCTTTACACAAAGAATAAAATCTAAATTAATAAATTCATCATGTTGTATTTATTTCCAGAGAAAATCGTATTGCCATTCATTTAACGGCATCCATCTAGATGGTAGACTATATGGATAATGACTTTGACCTCTAGTTATAGAAACTACAAATATAAAAACCATTTATGCTCATCTCTACTTTTATGCCCATTTGATGTTGAGATATAGAAAAAACAAAGGTAACTTTACACTATATATGGAAAGTAACTTATAACAATAAGAAAAAAAAATCAATTTCGGAAGTTCTAATTATTTAATTTGGGTAATCTTGATCCAGTTTTAATTTGGACATCGTCCACATTCATGACCTGTATACTCCTTTAATTTTTAAATTTAATTGTAGTAATTGACAAGAATATGTAATGTTACTTTATAAACAACGCTATTTTGTAATTTTCTTATGCAACACTTTAGATTATATGCATTATGTTTATAATAAAGCAGTTGTTTATTATAATAAATTGATTAAACTTAAATAAAGTAATTTGATCTATTATAGTAGATAAAATAGTCACAAGACATAAATGTAAAAGTTACGAGAACATGAACAATATAAGAAATCATGAGTGTTTGTAAGATATTACATGAGAAAAATTTATGAAGTGTTGACCTCATGTGAGATAACTAGACACATTTATGGATATTTTAGCTTTCTACGCTATACTACTAGGAACACTTTTAGCATTTTACGTTACATATAGACTAAATTTAAAGTAAAAACAACATAATATATGGTTAACTGGTGTGTCTTACAGCTAACATTAAAAGAAAAATCAATAAGATTCAATAGATTATATTAAAAGAAAAGAAAAAAAAGAAGTAAAACACAAACAATTGTTGTATGATTCATTTACAAAACTTCAAAGGGTTGTTTTGCCTTGACTGTAATCTTTAACTAATAATATCTATGTTACGGTTACTCCAATCTTCAATATTCCACACTCAAATTCAACAAATCGATAAAGCAACACAAAAGTAGTTATTAAATTCTTTAAAGAACATGGTATCGCCACGAGACCAACCCTATATATATAATCCCCACTACCTCCACCAATATTTCAGTACCAAAATTCATCAAAATTTTGCTTTCAATGGAGTTGCTCAAAAACTCAAGAAAACCACATGTATGTACCCAATCTTCTTCTTCGTTTGCAAATGCTATTAATATGATTAGTTCATCGTTTAGTAACGTATGCTTGTTGAAACCCCATTACAAATATAGGGTTCGTGAATCTTGAATTTGATTGTAGTTCTAGCGTTGAGATTCTTGGATGCTCTGTTTTTTGGTTGATGATTAGGTTTTGCAAAGATTACAGATTAGCGTCTTTCAAATGGGTTTTAAAGATTTTATGTTATTTCATTCGTAATTCTACAGAATTTATGGAATTAGCATCTTCTTCAATGGGTTTTAAAGAATTTATGCAAAATTATGAAAAATTAGCATATTCTTCAAATGGAGTTTAAAGATTTTACGTTGATTTCTTTCATAGTTCTGCAAAATTTATGGAATTAGTGTTCTTTTGCAGCGGTTTTTGAAGGGTTTTAGCAAAATCCCCCAATTGTTCTTGAGGGTTTTCTTTTATCAAGAATTTTATTGGTTCTTGAAGTTCTTTAGGATTTCAAGAATTCTCTGAAAAAACCCAAATTACAGCATCTTTTTGTACTATTTTTGAACCCATTTTGATGGATTTGCAGGGGATGAATCTGACATCAATTTTGATTGTTGTTTTGGCTTTCTTTGCCACCAATGTTAACGGGAGAATGAGTTATCGACACATTCGTCATCGCCATCATCGTCATCATGGTCACATCAAAGGCTACCTTCAATACTCTGCCATAAGCTGCAGAGCTTACACTGCTTCAATTACTGATTATGGAGGTGTTGGTGATGGTGTAACCTCAAACACCAAAGCCTTTCAGACCGCCATTGATCACCTCGGTGAAATCGGATCTAAAGGCGGTGGTTCACTCCTCTATGTTCCTCCAGGAAGATGGTTGACTGGTAGTTTCAATCTCACCAGTCATTTCACTCTGTTTCTTCATCAAGATGCTGTTCTTGTTGCTACTCAGGTATAAGTTTTCATATTGATCTTCATAGTTTTGTTAATTTGATGATTACCCATATGTTATTTCAAGATCAACGTCTGTTAATTTGATGCTAAAGATAAGAATATTCATGTATAAACAACTAGATTGAGACAAGAAACAGAGCATATAGATGTCTTTCTTGAATTTTGGATTGTTCTTGACAGAATTATTATATCTCATTTGGAATCAATAAGCTATGCTGCTTATTTAATGGTTTATTATAATAAAATCGATCACCCAATAAGGGAAATTGTTTGAATTATAAACTACTAGTTGTTAGTCATATTCTTTAGTATAATGTGGATCTTTACATTCAAGATTTGGTAGAAATGATTATATCTTGTGTGACATTTGACAAATGATATTTTTTTGATTTCTAGGATGAAAACGAGTGGCCATTGATTGAGCCCTTGCCCTCGTATGGCCGGGGACGCGATGCTGATGGTGGAAGATACATTAGTCTGATATTTGGCACCAATCTGACTGATGTTATCATCACTGGTATATTACTATCACTTTCTGTATCAAAATGTGTTTTATGTTTGCAAACCAACAATCTTTTTTACAAAGAATGTTAAAAAATACTGGTTTTCATTTTGATTTTTGATATTGTTGTTTGGTTTTGAAGGAAACAACGGGACGATTGATGGTCAAGGAGACTCCTGGTGGGTTAAATATCGCAGAGGCGAGCTAAAGTACACGCGACCATACTTGATTGAGATCATGTACTCTAGTGGCATTCAAATATCAAATATTACTTTGATGAACTCTCCATCATGGAATGTTCATCCCATATATAGCAGGTTTTGCAAAAATGCTTTAGTCACGTGTCATTTGTGGTTTCCTTTAATAGAATATAGTTGATTCATTGAATTTGGTTGATGCAGCAATATTATCATTCAGGGAATTACAATTCTTGCACCCACTAGATCTCCCAATACTGATGGAATCAACCCAGGTAATGACTATATGTACTTTTGACTTTTTCGGTCAAACTTAGGTTTTCTGAATAGAAATACGATACGAATTTAATCATAAATGTTACCTGATCTTCTGTTTTTGGGATTCTCTTACACTTTTACACTAGTGACCTGAACCTTTTGAAATCTTGGTCATTTACTCGTATAATTTTGGAAGTCAAACTTATTTTAGTGACTTGAACAAGACTTTGACTATAAGGGTTAAAGCATCTTCTTCAAAATGAAACAAAATATGATTTTTATCACAAATTTATTTCATGTTGCCATGTTGGTAGACTTTGTGACAGAGTTATCCAACTTTAAATACTTGAATAATATTAGTTGACTTGAATAAACTTCTATTCCTTCAGATTCTTGCACAAATACACGAATCGAGGACTGTTACATCGTGTCTGGGGACGATTGCATAGCCGTGAAGAGCGGTTGGGACGAGTACGGGATCGCGTTCGCGATGCCAACCCAACAACTCGTGATCCGACGCCTCACATGCATCTCACCAACAAGCGCAGTCATAGCTTTAGGAAGTGAAATGTCAGGTGGCATTCAAGATGTCCGGGCTGAAGACATTGTAGCCATCAACTCCGAGTCAGGAGTCAGGATCAAAACAGGCGTCGGAAGGGGCGGGTTCGTGAAAGACATATATGTCAGAGGGTTCACAATGCACACCATGCGATGGGCGTTTTGGATGACGGGTAACTACGGGTCCCACGCTGATGACAAGTGGAACGCGTCAGCAATCCCGATCATCCACAACATAAACTATAGAGATATGGTGGCGGAAAATGTGACCATGGCGGGTCGATTGGAGGGGATATCGGGTGATCCTTTTACTGGGATTTGTATATCGAATGTCACAATTGGAATGGCGCAGAATGCGAAGAAACTTACGTGGAACTGCACCGATGTCGAGGGGGTGTCGAGTGACGTGAAACCACCGCCTTGTGCCGCCTTGCCTCAGGTTCCGGGCGGAAAAGCGTGTGATTTTCCTCAGGAAAAATTGCCTATTGAAGATGTTAAAGTTCATATGTGTTTTTATAAAGCAAAGTACATGTGAAGTGTAAACTTTCTTTCTGATATAACGAATTTGATCATCTTTAAAAGTAAATTTGAATATGTTGTAACTTCTGCAGTAAAAGTTGTACATTGTGGGTAAAAGCTTATATCAAATGATTCAGTACTCCTTCGCTTATGGTTTTACCAATAACTTGTATGAATCGTTACATTTCGTAGTGATGTTTTTATAGAACGAAGTGTTACAAGTCACGTATGTTTTTGGTAAAACACATAACACAAATATTTGGTGCTCAACACTAGAAGTGTGAAAGATAGTTATATCGCTAATATTATTACTTGTGCTCGAGCTAGTTCATTCCTTAAATACTCATCCATCCAAACACGTAGCTATTAAATATTTTATATAACAAATAAAAAAAGAAAGAAGTTTTATAATTGAATATGTCTACATGCCGAACTTGATTTGTGTTCATTCAACCAGTTTTAAAAATAACACGTTACAACTAAAACCAATTTTGACACAAATCACTATCCAACTCGACCCAATAGTGTTAGCTTAAAATTAGATTAGTAACTACAGGAAAAAAGATGATTATTGACAATCCAAGCTGCAACTTTGTTATTGATTATGAACCCATAGAATACAACATTTACATTTTAGTCCTTTAAAACTATTGTATTCGTAACGATACTCCCGAAAATGATTCTTCTCCTACAGAATCATCAACAAAATGGGAAAAATGCAACTTCAAATCCAACAGATACTCCCACATAGCTCTTTAACAGGTAAACCATTCAAGTGTACCAACATACGAACATCAGCTCGATTGGCCCCGTTTGACCGGTTGGCGATCAATAATAGACCATGGTTGCAACTGAAATCGAGGAACTCATGGAACAAAAAACACTGTGGAGTGAGGACCTTGAGCAACTTTGAGTAGAGAAATGTGGAATGTGCATCGGGTGGCAAATCCAAACAATAAGCTTTTTCCAAATTAGTCTTAAGTTGCAAAATTAGAGTTTCTCGAGCTCTAAACAACTCTTCCATAGCAACTACATTTAGTATCACTAGGAATCTATGGAATGTGAATAGGTTGTTTGAAACCATATAAAGCTTTAAAAGGAGTCATTTTTATACCACCACACAGCTAGTGACGCCCACTTGACCCACTGGTTTGGAGTATCCATCACCATGCGGCGCACTTAGGATTTCAAACATCTATTAAGGACCTTGTAGACACATTATTTCTAGGGGCGGTAAGCCATAGATAAGAGTAAAGTAACACCTTGTAGACACATTATTTCGTGCCAAAAATGCCTTGCATTAACCACTAGAAATTAGTACTCATCATTCTATTACCATCAGGATAAACATATATTTCTTGAAATTATCTTCTTACTTTTTGGTCAAGTCCTTTTTTGCAAGTTTATAAAAGTGTTTGGGGTGATTATGTATGTCTCGAAAAAGTTTGCTGGTGGCTGCAAATAAAAGTTTATTGAAGCATTTTTTGAAATCTCTTCAATAACTAATTTTATGGGATTGCTTTCCAATCTACAACTCATATTCCTTTTCTCCGTGCTTCCGCTCGTAATTTCCGCAGTGATGATTGATTCTTCGTAAACCTATCTAATGAGATGTTTGCTTTGGTTCGAAATTACCACAAATTGTATTCTGGGTGGTTAGAATTGTGGGTGTTCTTCACGTCTGGTGTTCATAATCTCGGGTTGCTTGGAGCAATTTGAAGCGAAAATGACCTGTTGGTGCTGGTCTAATTGAGATCTTGTAACCCTAAGTGAAGGTTACAAGGTTTATGGTATTCTTTATACACCCTAAGTGAAGGTGTATAGGAGTGCTCGACGATTAAAGCTCTGTGAGATCGTTTCTACCCTTCTCCCTTTTTATTCTTGTTTATCAAGTATTATTTTTGTTAGGCATATATTGGTCGGGCTAGAAGGACCGACATTGGTATCTTTTTATTGCTAGTGACTCACCACCTGTTTAGTTGTTGCATTATTTGTGTTGCATCCATCTTGTCTTTTGTGGTCTGCATCTAACCTGATAATTATTTTGGTTTGTCTTTCCTTATCCTTGCCACTTGCTTAATCATATCCTTTACAGTTGTGAGCTTACAATACAATCTTGACCTGGCCTTTGATCTATAACTATAAGTGATCTAAAACCTTGTGTCATGATCTAGGTTGGTTTTTGTGTGTGCTTCTGCGCATCATTATTCTAGATTGTTGATAAATATTATTATATGGCTGCTACTGATCCTATTGCTACAACTGAAACCCTTATAAGCAAACTTGATATAAGTGATCCTTTACATCTCCATGCTAATGATTCAAACACGCTTACGATTGTAACCATGAAACTAAAAGGTACTGAAAATTATACTGTCTGGGCAAGTTCAATGAAATTAGCTTAGAAGTAAAAAATAAAGTTGGTTTTATTGATGGAACATGTGTGAAATCTAAAGATAATGAAGTTCTTGCTAGACAATGGGATAGATGTAATTATGTGGTGCTCTCATGGATTTTAAATTCTATATCTGAAGAATTGTATGTGGGTCAATTTTTTTCTAAGTTAGCATCTGAAATATGGCAAGATTTAAAAGAAACATATGATAAAATTGATGGGTTTGTTGTGTATAATCTATATCAAAAGATAAATTCATTAAGCCAAAATGGAAGTTCTGTATCTGAATATTATCATAAATTGAATGCTATGTGGAAACAACTAGATGCCATTGTCAAATTACCTTCTTGTACGCGTCAAGCCTTAAAAGAATTTAACAATTTTAGCCATTTAATAAAACTTATGCAATTTCTTATGGGGCTTGACGATGTGTATCAACTTGTTAGAACAAGTTTACTTACAAGAGATCCTCTTCCAACAATTAAAACTGCTTTCTTAATTGTTTCTAGAGAAGAGTCACACTGTGAAGGTGGCTCTTCTTCTGGGTCTAAAGTTCAAAATGTTGCCTTTTTTACAAAATAAAGTCAATCATTTGATAATAAGAAAAAGGTCAGAAGAGGACCAAATCCAAACTTGAAGTGTAGTCACTGTAATAAGTTAGCGCATATGGTGGACCGATGTTATAAACTAGTTGTCTATCCTCCTAATTCTAAAAAGAAAAATAGTTATCCAATGAGTAAAACTGGAACATCAAATGCATCAGTTTCTACTGCTAACCAGTCTAATGCAACCTTTGCTGGCTCACTCCCATTTACTCAAGAACAGATAACAAAGTTAATTGGTTTGGTCAGTGACAAACAAGGATCAGATCACCCCGGTGTTGGAGGTAATATAATTGGACTGTCTAGTGGCTTTAATTCAAAAATTTGTTTCTTTAATAGCTCCAGTTTGTCAGGGTCAAAATTTGATACTGGTTGGGTTGTTGATTGGGGAGCAAATCAACATATGGTTAAAATTGATAGAAATATGACTAATTGTATTGATGTGTCTAAATATAATATGATTGTGAGTCATCCAAATGGTACTTCTTGTAAAGTAACTAAAATTGGAAATTTAAAATAAAAGATAATATTATCTTAACTGATGTGTTTGTTGTTCCTGATTATTGTGTGAATTTGTTATCCATTCATAAATTGGCTAAAGATAACAAGTTAGAAGTCTTGTTTAATGAAGATAACTGTTTTGTTCTGGATTTGAGATCAAAGAAAGTGTTGGTGACCGGTAGTCAAAGTGACGGTCTTTATTTTTTTGAAATAGATGGACATACAATGAAGATGTGCTTCAATAGTATAACTAATTTGAATCTATGGCATACTAAGTTAGGGCATCCCTCAGATATCGTGCTTAATATTTTAAATGATACTCTAAATATTAAAACCATAAAGGAGATTCAACCATGTGAAGTGTGTCATAAAGCTAAACAACATAGGGTCCCCTTCCCCTTGAGTGATCATGTCTCAAAACATGTTGGTGAACTTATCCATTTAGACTTGTGGGGTCCGTACAAAGTTATGAGTAAAGAAGGTTTTAAATATTTTTTGACTATTGTTGATGACTTTTCACGAGCCGTTTGGGTTTACTTAATTAAAACTAAAGATGAAGTTTTTGAGTGTATAGTAAATATTTATGATTTAATAAAAAATCAATTGAGAAAACTGTAAAAACTTTTCGTAGTGATAATGGAACAGAGTTTGTAAATAATCAAGCAACAACCTTTTTTAAGTCTAAAGGGATTTTACATCAAACTTCATGTATCCACACCCCACAACAAAATGGAATAGCCGAAAGAAAACATAGGCATTTACTTAATGTGGCTAGGTCTTTACTTTTTCTAGGGGGTGTTCCTCTTAATTTTTGGTCTGAATGTGTTCTAACGGCTACTTATTTGATAAACAGGATCCCTTCTTCGGTCTTGTTAGGTTAGAGTCCTTATGAGGTGATGTTTGGTTTTAAACCCTCTCTGAAACACTAGAAGAATTTTGGTTTTCTTTGTTTTAGTACGGTTTTAAATAACTCAAATAAATTCTCTAGTCGTGCTGAAAAATGTGTTTTAATTGGTTACTCTAATGTTAAATGTGTTTTTTAGGGATGTAAAATTTTATGAAGAAGTTTTTCCATTCAAACAAAATAAAGAAAACATCTTAGAAAATGGATTTATTGATCAACATTTGAACAATCTGAAATTTTTTGATTACATTGAGCCAAGTGAGTCTTCAAGTGTAA
Organism: Flaveria sonorensis; assembly: GCA_025506505.1. Lineage (NCBI taxonomy): Eukaryota > Viridiplantae > Streptophyta > Magnoliopsida > Asterales > Asteraceae > Flaveria > Flaveria sonorensis. Next base: position 40,356,638 of record CM046431.1, on the reverse strand, counting down.
ATGTTCCTAATGATGAGGAGAGGGTGGTGTCTCAATAGACTTTCTGTGAAGACCAGCAGCCAATTAAGTCTAGTAGAACTGTTGATGAGGCTGTTGAGATTGATCAGCAACCCAACAGTTCTTCTGAACCAAATCATGGTGAGGTAGGTAACATAGAAGTCCCTAATGACGAGACTGACTCTTCTGAGGGTCAAACTTCTGCGCCTCCTGAACCAAGATGTTCCTCTAGGACTACTTCATTATCAAAAAAGTTGTCCGACTATGTCGTAGAAGGAAAAGTTAAGTATGGTCTTGAAAAAGTTGTTAACTATTCTCGTCTGTCTCGTGAAAATTTGTGTTTTGTCTCTGGTTTAAATAAAACTATTGAACCCACGTGTTTTTATGAGGCGGTAAAAGATATTAATTAGGTTCAAGCCATGAACTCTGAAATGGAGGCTTTACATAGAAATAATACATGGGTTCTTGTCGACCTTCCTCCGGGTAGAAAATCTATAGGATGTAAATGGGTATACAAGATTAAATATAAATCTAATGGTGAGGTTGAGAGGTATAAAGCTAGACTTGTAGCTAAAGGGTATAATCAACGAGAAGGAATTGATTTTGATGAAACGTTTTCTCCCGTTGTAAAGATGGTTACCGTTAGATGTATTATTAGTTTAGCTGTTGAAAATGGTTGGTCTTTATTTCAATTAGACGTAAACAATGTTTTCTTGTATGGTAGTATAACCGAAGATGTGTAGATGAAATTACCAGAAGGTTATTGCTGAAACCAAGGTTTGCAAACTAGTTAAATCTTTATATGGTTTAAAACAAGCTCCTAGAAAATGGTATGAAAAATTAACTAGTGTCTTCAAAAGTAAAGAAGGATGGAAGTGTTTTATCCAATATTTCTGGTTTTCAAAAGCTTGTGGGAAAACTTATTTATCTTTCTCTAACTCGTCCGGACATATCTTATGTTGTTTAATATCTTAGTCAATTTATGCATTCCCCAACTAATTCTCATTTGCAAGTTGCATTAAGGCTTCTTCGGTATCTAAAGTCCACCCCGGGTAAAGGTATTTTGTTTAGTAAGGGAAGTTGCTTTGATCTATCTGCATATTCTAATTCTGATTGGGGAAAATGTATCATGTCAAGAAGGTCTGTTACCGGTTTTTGTATTTTCCTAGGTAACTATAATTTCTTGGACGAGCAAAAAACAAAGTATCGTGTCTCGGTCGTCTGCAGAAGCAGAATATCGGGCCCTTTGTTCTGTCACTTGTGAGTTAATCTGGCTACAAAACCTTTTCAAAGAGTTACATATAAATATAAAACTACCAATTAAAATTTTTCGTGACAATGAAGCTGCAATAGCTATAGCCGCAAATCCTATGTTTCACGATAGAACAAAACACTTTGAGATTGACTTACACTTTGTCCGTGAAAAGGTCTCTGCAGGAGTAATTAAAATCGAAAGTATAAATTCAAAACTGCAAGTTGCGGACGGTCTTACAAAAGGATTAAGTGTCGGTCAACACGAGTTTTTTTGTAAAGAGCTTGGCCTTCTAGACATGTTTATCGTTTGAATTGAGGGGCGGTGTTAAGATATATAAAATCTATCAATTCAATGATAAACATATATTTCTTGAAATTATCTTCTTACTTTTTGGTCAAGTCCTTTTTTGCAGGTTTATAAAAGTGTTGGGGGTGATTATGTATGTCTTTAAAAGATTTGGTAGTGGCTACAAATAGAAGTTTATTTAAGCATTTTTTTTTGGAATCTCTTCAATAGCTAATTTTATAGGATTGCTTTCCAATCTACAGCTCATATTCCTTTTCTCCGTGCCTCCGCTCGTAATTTCCGCAGTGATGATTGATTCTTCGTAAACCTATATAATGAGATGTTTCCTTTTCTCTGTCATAATTTTAAAGGTTTTGTTGTAGTTTGTTTGATTTAATCAAACTTTTGTTGAAGTTTTCATCATCAATAGTCTTTGTTAGCACTGCAATCTCTCAGCCAACTTTTCTTCCAATAAATCATAACTAGTTATTTAACTCGTCGCGCGTTGCTGCGGCGGCTAGCGTATGTGTCATGATCAAGTATAAAATATAATCGACTCAACTTGCTTCCGAACTATATTTACGTAAAAAACATGGAGTAACACGAATTAGTACCATCGAATGAACGTAGAACAACTCAAAACGTACATCAAAATAAGCAAGTGCGGGGAAGCTATAGGCGGCATGATAAAACATAGATTACATTCGCTCTAACACATTTTCTAGCAAAATTTACATCAAAACATAGAGTAATTCGAATTTATATCAACGAAATAAAATTATAATATTTGACCTAACTTGTTCCAAACAAAATTTACACATAAAAATAAACACGTAGTATTATATAATAACGTTTTTTAAGATAGATATAATGTGAACTACTATCATTTATATGAGAAACCAAAATATGGGTTAATTAAGAAAGCATGCAAAGTATAGTGAATGTTAGACTCGAACCCGGGTCTTATGTATATTGAAAGAGCTCGTAAGCCAGCAAGCCAAATGTCCTTCTATGTCTCAATTTTACTATATATAATATATAATATACAAAAAAAAATCTCAATTTTGCTATATATAATATATAATATACAAAAAAAATTTTAAAAATCCTCAATGTCCACCGACATTGAAGAATAATAATAATAGAATAAGCTCAAAGTTCTATCAAGAAATGCAATGGTTTAGTGCCCAAATAGAAAATAATTCGCATAGTGGAGAATGAAATAATACCTGTCTATGCATGTAAAGATATAAGTGGATTTTTAGTGTCCTTAGTACAGCCAGTGTCATCTTCACCTACTTCACCACTTTCCTCTACAACCTCAAAAAGATACAGTTGCTTGGCAGTACATTAATTTATGAGCAAGAGTAAACTTCTTAGGACATCAACAACAATCCCCTAGATCTTTTGTCATCAAAATCTTTGCTAGATATTCATTTAGGGAAATTGGTTTTTGAGTGTTACCCGAGCTTTAGATATTGAGATCGAGCCGACTCGTGAGCCTAAACGAGCTTTTTGTAAATATAACTTTTATTTACATATTAAAAATATTTTCATATAAACAGTACTATTATATGTAAGTGGTACGGGCCCAAATGTAGAGGAGCAAATTATTTTCTTTTTGGAGGCTCAAAATCGTTGTCTAAATGGGATTCATTAAAATGACCATAACTTGGGCTATTGTCACATCCCGGCGAACACGTGAAATGCTTTGAGGTGACTATCGGTTCGGAACACATTGATTACAGATATAAACAATCATACCAAAGTAATTTAAAGTAACAGTACATTAGTCATTTCTGATTCATGTTACATTTAGAACATATACAAAACTTGTCTTAACTTAGACTTTTACATATAATACTACAACCCTATTACAAAAGGATTCAAGTAACCACTTCATAGTCTTCTCAGTAGTAGTGGACATGTGCATCCACTGATATGCTGAGATCAATCAGATTCACGGTTACTTTTACACACATCTTTCCTGTCACATCGTACCATCCATTGTAAACATCAAATGTAAACACAAGATTATAAGTCATTTCTGATTACCTGAAAAAGCATACTCAAAACAGTCAACATAAAGTTAGTGAGATCATAGGTTTAATAACTTAACAAAACTATTGATGCAATATAAATAAGATTACAACCAAGCCTACTTATATATCAGGTGATTTATAACTGTCATACATATAAATCACAGAATCAGATAATATAACATCACAACACTCATTTTGTTTGTGCAGGAAACATATTCCTAAATAGCGCTACCTATATTATCGGACGGTTCCTTATACGAATTAATGGTTGTACTTATGACAAAATGACAACAACTTATCAAAATTCTTATTTACATTAGCATCAAAACAAACATAGTATGCTTTCTCCCCTAAAAACTTATAAATAAAAGGGGCTATGATACTCACCTTAAATCCAGCAAATTCGTATAAAATAATTATATGTTAGAAATAATTTATTTAAAGTTTTCAACATTTATGTCTTAATTCAAAATAGAAATTCCAAGACAGTAGCTACGGTTAACCATAAATTACCAAATTTTATAAACAGTAACATCTTAAAATCCAGACTAACATATAAAAATTTCAGTTAATACCTATTTATAATTAATTTCCTATAATTTTTACATGATTTATACTAAATAGCAGAAAGAGATACAGGTCTCTAAAAATTCTGAAACAGAAGGTCCTACAAAATATTTAAAATTTTATGTAAACTTTTCATGATTTTTCATACTGTTTTGCTATTTAATTCGATTTTCTCCGGATTATACTTTTTAAAATATGTAACTTTATTATTTTAATGAATTAATTCACGAAATTTATTCTGAAATTAAAACTTACTGTAAAGGTCATCATATAATTTTCTAGATTTTTATTATCTTTAAATCTTTTGTTAAGCATTTTCTTTTATTTTCCTTAAATAAATCATATAAATTAGTATATCAAATAATAATTTCCCAAAATTTTCAGACTATTATTTTCGATATTTTCTGGTAATTTTTTTAATTTTTATTCCCACAATCACAGTCATTTAAATATTTAACCTATTTTACTTAATAATTCATAAAATATCACATGTTTTAACCCTTTAAATTCTATTTAAATTCTTGGTTTATAAAATCCTTAAATTTTCTGTTCTTAAACTTTTCCCTTACTGATTTTTAATAAAAATCAAATGTTCAAGAAATTTGATAAATAGTTTTGATGTTTATAAGTTAGTTACATATGTATGTATAACACATGTGTAACTCTTTTTAAATTTTGTTTTGTCATAATTTATAAGAATCAAACCTTGTCAATAGATGGAAAGAAAGGTGGAAGATGGTTGGAGATGACTTTAAATTTCTTGAATCCAAAACTTGAGGAAGGGTTCTTGATTTTGAAAGTTATCTTCTATTGGAGCTTGGTAATGATATGAAATCCTTGTTGATGGTGTATGGTTGCTATCTTGATCGATGATGATGGTGACCTGTTTGATATTTTAGCCGAGAGAGGTGATGAGAGTGGTTGAGGTGAGGTTGGTGTAAAGTGTGATGGTTGTGTGTTGTTTTGAAGTTGTGTAAGAGAGCCAGGAGTTTGAGGGAATAAGTGGATGTGGTGGCGGTTATTGATCCTTAGTTAACCAAGAGTTTGCCACCAATTCACTAGTAATGGTGACTTGTGGTGATGTGTCATGCATAGAATGAAGTTTAGTGGTGATGGTGCATGGTAATCGGCCGAGGGCTTGGACACCAAGAATGTTAAGAACTTACCACCATTACATAAGCAATGATGACTTAGGATGAGGTGTTTGAGTATAGTGTTTATGTGGCACAATTAGAAGATCTTTAATCTTAGTGACAATGCATGGAAATCGGTCGAAGGTTGTAGTAGCGAGGAATCATCATTAACTTGATGAGTTGGTTAAGTAAAATTGCTAGGTGTTCAAGGTTTAGATGTGTTAAGTGTCAAGCATTTGATTAGGATTAGTGTGATGTTGATAGTGATATCAATCGGCCGAGGATTATGGCAAAGAATTAGTTTTTAGTCTTAGGCTAAGTATGAAAATTTGTATTTAAGTTCATTAAGTGATAAGAGCTAGGTGTTACACTTAGAAGTGTGCTTAGTGTAATGTTAATGGTGTTGTAGGTTGTGTTATTGTGGTGTTAACTTTCTAATTTATGTTAGTTCGTGTCTTAATAAATGATTAAGATGTTAAGTTTGATGTTTTGGTTAAACGTTTAAATTGTAAACTTGTTTCATTATACATCAATTAAATGTATAATATGTAATTTAAATAACTAAACACATAACATTTTCAATGTTTTATATATATAAAAAATATATACCTACATGCACACGTATAGAATCATGCATACATGCAAACTTATAAAGTGTACACCAATATTTTATATGCTAATACACATATACATATAAAATTTTATCACCTAACGACTCCTTAGGACTTTAATTTATTAAAAACACACATAAATATAGCTTTAACGTATATAAAATAAAATTTTCTAACCTTAATTTTTGGGGTCGTCACATTCTCCCCCCGTAAAAAGAATTTCGTCCCGAAATTCATCTGTTGTCAGTATCTGATGCCATGGGAAGTTTGTCTTTATAATTGTCCTTTACATTAAGTTTAACCTCAAAAAAGTGTGGATATTTCCTTTTGATTTCATCTTCCCGTTCTCATGTAAATTCAGGTCCGCTTTTTGTATTCCATTTGACCTTCACTATAGGAATTTTACTTTTCTTTAATCTCTTTACTTCTCTATCCATGATTGCTACCGGTTCTTTCACAAAATGAAGTTTCTCATCTATTTTGACTTCCCTTATTGGTATCTTTAATGTCTTATCATTCAGACATTTCTTCAAGTTAGATACATGGAAGGTGTTATGTATTCCACTTAATTCCTAAGGTAAGTCTAACTTATATGCTAAAGGACCAATCCTATCAATTATCTTAAAAGGTCCAACATACCTAGGGTTTAACTTATTTCTTTTCCCAAATCAGATAATTCCCTTTGAAGGTGATACTTTTAAATACACTTTATCCCCGATTTTGAAATTCTAAGGGCTTTCTCCTTCTATCCGCATAGATTTTCTGTCTATCACGTGCTGCCGTCAACTTGTTTTTTATTTCGAAGATCTTATCAGATGTTTCTAGTATAAGTTCTGGGCCTGTAAGTTGTCTATCTCCCACCTCATTTCAACACAAAGGTGACCTACACTTTCTTCCATATAAAGCTTCAAATGGAGCTACCCCTATACTAGCATGATAGCTATTGTTATATGAAAATTCTATCAGATGTAAAGTGCATATCCCAACTACCACCAAAATCTAATGCACAAGCTCGCAACATATCTTCTAATGTTTGGATTGTTTTCTCACTCTCTCCATCAGTTTGTGGATGATATGTTGTACTCATATTTATTTTAGTCCCTAATGCTTTTTGCAAAGTCTGCCAAAATCTTGAAGTAAATTGGTTGTCTCTGTATGTATAATTGAGATTGGTATTCCATGTCTAGCACGATCTCCTTCATATAAATCTTAGCTAATTTCTCCATTTTATAATCTTCTCAAATTGGTAAGAAATGAGCTGATTTAGTCAGTCTATCGACTATAACCCATATCGTGTCGTATCCATTTGAGGTTTTGGGTAGTTTGGTCACAAAATCCATAGTAATCTGTTCCCACTTCCATTCAGGAATTTCTGGCTGTTGCAAACGTCCAGAGGGTTTATGATATTCGGCTTTAACTCTTGAACAAATATCACATCTTTCTACAAATTCTACAACTGATTTCTTCATTCCTAGCCACCAATACTGGTTTCTCAAATCCTTGTACATCTTATTATTCCCCGGATGTACTGAATATCTTTACTTGTGTGCCTCACTCAGAATATTTTCTCTAAGTATGCCATTGTCACGAATCCAAATTCTTCCTTTAAATCTTAGGATTCCATCTGACATAGTTTTTATTTGTTCATTCTGTTCCATCACACTTCTCAATTCATCTTTCTGTTGAGCGTCTCGGATTTGACTTATTAGCTCTGAATGTAACTCCATTCTCATAGCACGAACCTGTAATGGCTTGGTTCTTTCCTTCCTGCTTAAGGCATCTGCCACTACGTTTGCTTTACCTGGGTGATACTTGATTTCACAATCATAATCACTCAGTAATTCTACCCATCTTCTTTGTCTCATATTCAACATCTTTTGATCGAATATATGTTGCAAACTTTTATGATCTGTATAAATTATGCATTTGGTTCCATACAGGTAGTGTCTCCAAATCTTGAGTGCAAATACTACTGCTCCTAATTCTAAATCATGAGTAGTATAATTCCTTTCACTTCCTCTGAGTTGTCGAGACGCATATGCAATTACTTTATTTCGTTGCATTAGAACACATCCGTAACCTTGATATGATGCGTCACAGTATACTACAAAATCATCAGTACCTTCTGGAAAAGCTAAAATAGGAGCACTACATAATTTATGTTTCCGAGTCTCAAATACAGTGTTCTGTTTTTTCCCCAAACATATGGCTTATCTTGCTGAGTCAATTCTGTTAAAGTTTGGGCTATTCGGGAGAAATTTTCTATAAATCTCCTATAATAACCGGCCAAACCTAGAAATTGACGTATCTCAGTTGGTGTTTTCGGAGCTTCCCACTTCTTAATTGCATCAATCTTTGCTGGGTCGACCTGAATTCCATCTTGATTAACCACATGTCTAAAGAATTGTACTTCTCGCTTCCAGACAGTTCTTCTTTTTGAAGTAACTCCAAAGTTAGCCTTAGATGCTTTTCATGTTCCTCCTTATTTTTAGAATAGATTAATATGTCATCTATAAAGACTATGATAAATTTATCCAAGTAAGGTTTACACACTCTGTTCATTAGATCCATGAATACAGCCGGAGCATTAGTTAACCCAAATGGCATCACAAGGAACTCATAATGACCATATCGGGTTCTAAATGCAGTTTTAGATATATCTTCTTCTTGTACCCTTAACTGATGATATCCGGATCTCAGGTCAATTTTTGAGAAATAGCTTGATCCCTGCAGTTGATCAAATAGGTCATCTATTCGAGGAAGAGGGTACCTATTCTTAATAGTCAATTTATTAAGTTCTCTATAGTCAACGCACATCCTAAAGGTTCCGTCTTTCTTCTTCACGAACAGGACTGGAGCTCCCCATGGTGAAACGCTAGGATGTATAAATCCTTTATCCAACAGCTCTAGTAATTGATTCATCAATTCCTTCATTTCTGATGGCGCCAATCGATACGGGGATTTGGCAATTGGTGCTGTTCCTGGTACTAATTCTATTTTGAATTCTACTTGACGAGGGGGCGGCAATCCGGGTAACTCATCAGGAAATACCTTTGGATATTCTCTAACAATAGGAACATCTTCCAAGTGTTGCTTGACTGATTTGGTATCAACTATGTGGGTCAGAAATGCTAAACATTTCTTTTTCAAATAATTCTGAGCCTTCATACAAAAAATCATTCTGATAGGACCTCTAGGTTTCTCTCAGTGTATGACAAGAGTTTGGTTATCTTTAATTAAAGGGATTTTAATCATTCGTTTTCCATAAATGATTTCTGTCTGATTCTTACTTAACCAATCCATACCTACTACAATATCAAAACCTCCTAATTCAACAGGGATCAGATCTATGTCAAAGCAATGATTTTCTAAGTTTAGAATACAGTTAGGAATAATTTCATTAGCTTCTATCATGTTTCCATCAGCTAGCTCTATCGTATACTTATTTTTCAGTTTCTATGATGTTAATCCAAGTAAGGGTTTGAAATGATTTGAGACAAAACTTCGGGTTGCTCCCGTATCAAATAACACAGTTCCGTATTGATCATTAATAAGGAACTTACTCGTCATCACTTCTGGTTCTTATTGTGCTTCTTCAGCTTGAGGTACAAATGCTCGACCATGTGCATTGTTGGGATTCTTTGAAGCTTTTCCTTTCAGTTCCGGGCATCTATTGCGAAAGTGATCTTCTTTTCCACACTGGTAACATACTGGCTTGGAATTTGTGGGTCCTTTACATTCTTTTGATGTATGGCTCTTCTTCTTGCAATTATAACAAATTACCAGCATACAACTCCCAGCATGATACCTTTTGCAGGTATTGCACCAAGGTTGACTTTCAGTCCGTGGCCTTTCTTCCTGCGCGATTCCTATATAATTTCTTTCTGGGTTTCTGTTTACCTTCTTGTTCCAGTTTCCTCCAAAATTCCTTCCTGTGTTATTGTTCCATTTCCTTTTCTCTCCTACCGTGGTTGTAGTTAATGATCCGTTTCTAATCATTTCGTCTGTCATACTTCCTGCTAGAGTCACTGCATCCTGAAAAGTTTTTGGCATTGCAGATTTCACCATTCCTCTTATCTGTAGTACTAAACCCCAGATGTATCTCCCTAATATTTTTGTTTCTAGGGTCACTAAATGTGGCACCAATCTAGAAAATTCATTGTATTTATCAGTATACTCCTGTATAGCAGCACCCTTCATTTCTAGTGCTAAAAATTCTACTTCTATCCTTTCTAATTCATTATAGGGGTAGTATTTTTCAATCATTAATTTCCTAAATTCCTCCTAACTTAATTCATTCATAACATTCCTTCCCTTTGTTTGGATTTTCATTTTCCATCAAGACTATGCTTCTCCTTTAAGAGAATGCGAAGCAAACCTGGTTTTGCAGTTATCAGCACAATCTCTAATATCTAAAACTAACTCCATTTCCTCTAACCAGCGTAAGGCTTGCACTGCTCTACCCTTTCCATCAAAGTCTTGGGGTTTACAAGACATAAAAGTCTTATAAGAACAACCTTTTCTAGCTTCATCTATAGCTTCCTCTTCATGGTTCTCCTCTTCGTTAGTGTGTACTGGTCCATTGTCTCCAGGCGGCACTCTTTCAAAATTAAGTGCTTGTTGAAGCTGAGTCACTAATGCAGGTATTGCAGCTTCCAGCTGTTGAGTTACTATTCGAGAAATCCTCTCATCCTCATTTGTGGCAATATTTGCTGGCGGGGCTTCTTCTACAAACCTAGTTCTTGGTCGCCCGACAAGTGAAGTCCTTCGTACTGGTTGTGTAACTCTTCTTGGCAGCATATTTCACTACATACCAATTATATTATTATTACATACATTTTACTCATATTATATCATAATCATAAGCGAAATGTTATATTATTTTCTTATTTCATATATCTGAAACAGTTGTATAACATATAGGGTTTCCTATTTCTCAAGTCTCCCCACACCCAATTCCACATCCTAGTGAAGATACTTTTGCTTTCTTTCTTCACCTCCTTGACATCTTCTTGAAGGATTCAAATTTCTCGTTGTATTCTTTTAACCTTCTTAAGAATCTGCTTAGTAGTCTTCATTTGACATTCCTCCAACCTTTGCCTCTTAACTCCTCTTTCTTCAGTTTCGGAATTATCAGGTTGGGTTGCAGGTGTTATATCAAATGTCGGGGAAAGGGTTTCTAGGTCTTTGTTTTCTTGCTCCTTAATTTCCTTAGTTGAAAACTTCTTACCATGCCGTACACTTTTTCTTGGTGTCATGATTGTATAGCCTCCCATTGTTACTGGTGCACGTCGGACATAAAACTTTGGCACTGTGTTGGTATGGGTCTCAGGTTGAGGTGTTTCTACTTTGTTCTGAGGTTCTCTCTCAGGTGTTGTTTCTATATGGTTGTTATGATCCGAAGGGTCAGTTTCATTATAGTAGCTATTAGAATTACCATAACTCATACTGCAAAAATTCATAAAATCATAAAATCATAGAGAGAAAATAAACATATACTATTATCACATTGATGATTTGTTATCATATGAGCTTATGGTTATAGTCTAGGTATTTACTAATAATACCTAATTCTCTATAACCAATGGCTCTGATACCAAGCTGTCACATCCCGGCGGAAGCGTGAAATGCTTTGAGGTGACTATTGGTTCAGAACACATTGATTACAGATATAAACAATCACACCAAAGTAATTTAAAGTAACAGTACATTAGTCATTTATAGATTCAGGTTACATTCATAACATATACAAAACTTGTCTTAACTTAGACTTTTACATATAATACTGTAACCCTATTACAAAAGGATTCAAGTAACCACTTCATAGTCTTCTCAGTAGTAGTGGACATGTGCATCCACTGATATGCTGAGATCAATCAGATTCACGGTTACTTTTACAGACATCTTTCCTATCACATCGTACCATCCATTGTAAACATCAAATGTAAGCACAAGATTATAAGTCATTTCTGATTACCTAAAAAATGATACTCAAAATAGTCAACATAAAATTGGTGAGATCATAGGTTTAATAACTTAACAAAATTATTGATGCAATATAAATAAGATTACAACCAAGCCTACTTATATGCCAGGTGATTTATAACTGTCATACATATAAATCACAGAATCAGATAATATAACATCACAACACTCATTTTGTTGGTGCAGGAAACATATTCCTAAGTAGCACTACCTATATTATCGGACGGTTCCTTATACGAATTAATAGTTGTACTTATGGCAAAATGACAGCAACTTATCAAAATTCTTATTTACATTAGCATCAAAACAAACATAGTATGCTTTCTCTCCCAAAAACTTATAAATAAAAAGGGCTATAATACTCACCTTAAATTCAGCAAATCCCTATAAAATAATTATATGTTAGAATAATTTATTTAAACTTTTCAGCATTTATGTCTTAATTCAAATTTATACTAAATAGCAGAAAGAGTTACAGGTCTCTAAGAATTCTGAAATTTATACAGAAGGTCCTAAACAATATTTAAAATTTTATGTAAAATTTTCATGATTTTTCATACTGTATTACAATTTAATTCGATTTTCTCCAGATTATACTTTTTAAAATATGTAATTTTATTATTTTAATGAATTAATTCATGAAATTTATTTTGAAATTAAAACTTACTATAAAGGTCATCATATAATTTTCTATATTTTTATCATCTTTAAATCTTTTGTTAAGCATTTTCTTTTTTTTTCCTTAAATAAATCATATAAATTAGTATATCAAATAATAATTTCCCAAAATTTCCAGACTATTATTTTTGATATTTTTTGATAAATTTTTTAATTTTTATTCCCACAATAACAGTCATTTAAATATTTAACCTATTTTACTTAATAATTCATAAAATATCACATATTTTAACCCTTTAAATTCTATTTAAATTCTTGGTTTATAAAATCCTTAAATTTTCTGTTCTTAAACTTTTCCCTTACTGATTTTTAATAAAAATCAAATGTTCAAGAAATTTGATAAATAGTTTTGATGTTTATAAGTTAGTTACATATGTATGTATAACACATGTGTAACTCTTTTTAAATTTTGTTTTGTCATAGTTTATAAGAATCAAACCTTGTCAATAGATGGAAAGAAAGGTGGAAGATGGTTGGAGATGACTTTAAATTTCTTGAATCCAAAGCTTGAGGAAGGGTTCTTGATTTTGAAAGTTATCTTCTATTGGAGCTTGGTAATGATAAGAAATTCTTGTTGATGGTGTATGGTTGCTATCTTGATCGATGATAATGGTGACGTGTTTGATATTTCAGCCGAGAGAGGTGATGAGAGTGTTTGAGGTGAGGTTGGTGTAAAGTGTGATGGTTGTGTGTTGTTTTGAAGTTGTGTAAGAGCGCCGAGAGTTTGAGGGAATTAGTGGATGTGATGGCTGTTACTGATCCTTAGTTAGCCAAGAGTTTGCCACCAATTCACTAGTAATGATGACTTGTGGTGATGTGTCATGTATAGAATGAAGTTTAGTGGTGATGGTGCATGGTAATCGGCCGAGGGCTTGGACACCAAGAATGTTAATAACTTACCACCATTACACAAGCAATGATGACTTAGGATGAGGTGTTTGAGTATAGTGGTTATGTGGCACAATTAGAAGATCTTTAATCTTGGTGACAATGCATGGAAATCGGTCGAAGGTTGTAGTAGCGAGGAATCATCATTAACTTGATGAGTTGGTTAAGTAAAATTGCTAGGTGTTCAAGGTTTAGATGTGTTAAGTGTCAAGCATTTGATTAGGATTAGTGTGATGTTGATAGTGATATCAATCGGCCGAGGATTATGGCAAAGAATTAATTTTTAGTCTTAGGCTAAGTATGAAAAAATTGTATTTAAGTTCATTAAGTGATAAGAGCTAGGTGTTACACTTAGAAGTGTGCTTAGTGTAATGTTAATGGTGTTGTAGGTTGTGTTATTGTGGTGTTAACTTTCTAATTTATGTTAGTTCGTGTCTTAATAAATGATTAAGATGTTAAGTTTGATGTTTTGGTTAAACGTTTAAATTGTAAACTTGTTTCATTATACATCAATTAAATGTATAATATGTAATTTAAATAACTAAGCACATAACATTCTCAATGTTTTACATATATCAAAAATATATACCTACATGCACACGTATAGAATCATGCATACATGCAAACTTATAAAGCATACACCTATATTTTATATGCTAATACAAATATACATATAAAATTTTATCGCCTAACGACACCTTAGGACTTTAATTTATTAAAAACACACATAAATATAGGTTTAACTTATATAACTAAAATTTTCTAACCTTAATTTTTGGGGTCGTCACAGCTATAAGTCTCCGTAGGCGGTTTGGGTCATCGTTTCGGTCCAAAAACGGCTTATTTATGAGTTACTAGGTTATAACACCATGTATTACACAGGTTAAATAAAAAATATTAAACATTAATAAGAAGTTAGGAAATATAAAGATGTAAGATATACTAAAATTATGTTTTAATAAATACTTTAGTTAAAATATGTATTATTAAAAATATTAATTTTAGAAAAATTTGAAATGTTTAAATTAAGAGAGAAAGAAGGGGGGGGGGGGGGGGGATAGTGTGTGAAACCTTAATTATCAGTATTCTTTATAAATCAACGATAGTTAGAAGAGTTGTTTCTTGTATTCTCGATGAATCAACAAGTTCAAATATTATCTTTTGCTTTCGCCTACATCAATAAGATAATGATAAAAATACATCAAACAATACATATTGTGTTATATATAAAAAGTTTAATATAAATTAAATATAAAAGTAACTATGAAAAATAAAAAAGTAATAACTTAAAAATAGACGAGGCGAGCCCAAGCCAAGATGGAGCTTGAAAAATTTCTAACGAGCCGAGCTCGAGCTTTAAAATAATACCACAGTGAGTTGAGCTCAAGTTCTAGCTTTTTAAAGTTCAAATGAACCAAGCTTAAGCCTATGCAAGCTTGGGTTCATATCGTCTCGTTTACACCCATAACAGTAGCATAATAAACCTTCAAATTCTCTTGACTTTCGTCAATAGTGAAGAAAGGATTGCATCTATACATTCATCCTACAACATCTCCTAAAAACTTTGAAACTTAGTGTTGGTGAACCTATTATTAGTGATGACTTCTTGCTTCAATTGCAGACTCAGTATAGTCATCATACTGCATCTCTACCCTTCTACTTGTACCATTTTGACCAAGTTCCTTCGATGATCGAATGACACTATCGAATTACTAAGTTCCTCCGATGATCAACCGATGCCCTCAGTTCTTCAAACAATTTCTCGTTCCTTTCTTCCATTAACTCTATTCTCAGTAAGGTCTTTTGATGCTCTTTGATCGTCTTGTGCAGATCATGGGTGCGAGTCATCATGTTTTTTTAAATGTGGCAGTGGTGGTTGTAGGAGTGTCGACGAGAGCTTGATTCCGAGGAAGGAATTTGCTCAGATCACACTGTACGTTAGCACGTAATTAAAAGAGGAACCGGAGGAAGAAGAAGATTATTCACAATCAAGCTGCCACCTTGTTATTGATTAACAGTATTTAACTACCCTAATGATTGCTAGTTAGAATATATGAATGATTACAATATAAACCCCATAGATTACAACATTTACATTTTAGTCCCTTAACTATTGTATTCCTAACATCCAGTTTGATGGTATTAATAGAAGAATCTATTGAAACAAAGTGTATGCTGTTATTGCAAATGCGCATAGTAGTTGTAAATTATAATCTTGTTTGTTGAATTGTTGTTGGTAGTCAAGAAGCTTTAAACACCAAACTGATTGAATAGAGGATTAGGAACAAGAGAAGCAATCTTTATTTGATTTAAACTTATTGTATTGCTCAAATATAAAGATTCACTATTAAACAATCTTTTTGAAACCATAGTTATATATACTAACTATACGAAGTGTTAATAACACCAAACACAACTTCTTAACACCAGAACCATCGGGTCGGTTCACCAACATTATAATAAGATTTTAATACTTAAATGTTGCAACAAAACTATGAGTAACATGGTCTATAGGGAAACTACAGAAATGGTTCATGTGGTTTAACTAAATTGCATGTGTGCTCTTCGTATTTTGAAAATTGCAAATATAGTTCAAATTTTATATAGTCATTACAAGTTTAGTACATAAATTTTAGAAATTACAAAGTTAATTAAAATTTATTATGAGCGTTGTATTTATGGTCCTTAAAATTAAATTTAAAAGTCAGTCCAAACTTTATTAAATACATAGAAACTGAATAAAGTTAATGTTAGGGACCACACGTGTAATAAGTACACAAAAAGTTTAGACTAAATTTGTAATTTTTAAATTTTGAGTACCCAACGTGCAATCTAATTAAACCATAAGGACCATTTATGTAATTTTCTATGGTTTAATCAATTCTTTTAATAATTTTTGGGTGATGCAATATATACCTCTTTTTAAATTTTTTTAACTTGTTACACCCCTTTAACTTGTAAAAATAGTTAATTTTTTCCATTTAGATCTTTTTATTTACCATATCACCCATTAATATGTTAAACAATTTTTTTTTTAAGTTTTATTTATTTATTATTACTTTTAGTATTAAAATTTGTAGTAGTGACGAGTGTTTAAAAAAAACAAGTCAAAAACAGAAAATAACCTAAAACCGAATCGTATCCGTAACCATAAAAATCAAATCAAGTTGTAAATTCAGTTTTCATTTCAGTTAACGGTTATATAAAATTTTGCTTATTCAGTTCGGCTATCCGCATAAACCGAATAATAAACGGTTTAACATGTTTAATCAGATATTCGAACCGAATAAATTGATTTCAACGGTTTAATCAATTGAATTAGATTCTTTTAGGTCTATTTCTAATTTCAAAAGATATTTTTAAAAGTTTTTTTAAATTCAAAAATTATTATATTAATTTTTTATAGAAAATTTATATTTTTAAATATATTTTTAATATCATTATATAAAAAGAGTTTTTGAAACTAATTTTAAAAAGGAAAAACTTTTTTTTAAAACTAAATTTTTTTCCGGTGCAAAATATGACAAGTTTTGAAATTATTTTATGAGAGGGAAAGTATAACAAGTAGTAAAAGAAGTATGTATAGCCTAACCCTATTTTTTATCATTTAAAAAGTTACATTAAAAATAATTTCAATAATCCAAGCATCGAAAACCTTGCGCATTCAACAATAAAACTAAGAGTAAATTACACGAATAGTCCCTAGGGTATGCTTAAGTTTCTTTTTAGTCCCTACTTTTGAGAAATTACAGATGAAGACCTGAAATATGCATGTTATACACACTGGTAGTCTCCGATACTAACAGAGGTTAAGTTTCTCTGTTAACTTTTAAAAAATAACCAAAATACCCTTCTAACAAATATTAAAAACTAACTAAAAATAATAATACCCACCGCTCCCCCTCCCCTCGTTTCGTGTACGCCATCACCCCCACACCACCAAGACTACCATCAGCATACTGCCACCACGACCATCACCACTACAACCATCACCAAATCACCACCAACACCATCATCAAACATCATCATCATTTGAAATATTAAAACTAGTAATATACCTCACCAAAAATCAAATGCGTTTTGCAAAGATATCAAGATAGTATTCATTCTTGGTTGATAGTGGATCTGCTGCCTCCATCAAGATGGATGTCGGCATGTCGCAGGAAGGCAAATCTAGAAACGATTGCAGTTTAGCGACGGTTGTGATGGGGCTCGGTTACTCCGGCAAAATCGACCCCTAACATTTCAGGCATCGATGGGTGATGGTTGAAGGCAAATGGTTGTTGTAGTGGATCTTGGTTACTCAGGCGGTTGTGGCGGATCTTGTTGTCGAAGAAGATTAGCCGCCCCAGATTTGGGTTTCAGGAGGAGGAGGATGATGAGGTTACGATTGGCTGTTTCAGCTTGGTGTTGACCGGAGTTGGTGGTCGCAGGTGTGTGTTTACTGGAGGTGGTGGTTGTAGGTGTGTGTTGACCGGAGGTGGTGGTCACAGGTGGGTGTAGACCGGAGGTGGTGGTCGCAGGTGGGTGTTGACCGAAGGTGGTGGTCGCAGGTGGGTGTTGACCGGAGGTGGTGGTCGTAGGTGGGTGTGGCGATGTGGCGGTGCGACCAGAGATGGTGGTTTGGGGTGATTTAGTTTAAAGAGAGGGAGTTTTTAGAGAGAGTGAGAAAGAGTTTTTAGAGAGAGAGAGAGAAAGCTTTTAGTGAGTTAGTAGAAGATGATGAAGTGGGGTGGGGTAGGGGTGGGTTGGTTTTATTTAAATTATGGGTCTTTTTATTTTTTATTTAAGGGTATTGTGGTAATTTTACATTGACTTAACTGAGAAATTTAACATTTTTTAGCGTCGGGGACTACTGATGTGCATACCATGCAAAGTACAGGCCCGCATCTATAATTTATTAAAAGTAGGGACTAAAGTTGCAATACGTGCATACCATTAACCTTTTTTAGCGTCTGGGACTGTTCGTGTAATTTACTCTAAAACTAATATATTAATCAATGCCATAACATCAAACAGTTATAGATTAAACCACCCATTACA
The DNA here is from genome assembly GCA_025506505.1 of Flaveria sonorensis. Classification (NCBI taxonomy): domain Eukaryota; kingdom Viridiplantae; phylum Streptophyta; class Magnoliopsida; order Asterales; family Asteraceae; genus Flaveria; species Flaveria sonorensis. Next base: position 40,338,154 of record CM046431.1, on the reverse strand, counting down.
TATTAGTTAATTACTACCATTAAGGAGACCAAACACCAAACATATCATCTGTCTATCTACATCACATATATAGTCTTTATTTTGTCATGTCAATTCTTAAACAAAACAAACCATTTGCAAGCTGTGTAATTTCACTAGCTAGTTTCAAAATCTCACCAATCCCAAACCAAAAATATAAAAATATAAAAACAGTCAAATTCATTTCATGGAAACCTGTATGGAAGTCTTTATAATGATGTAGGGTAATGATGCATATATCAGACTCAAAATGGTCTTACACCCTTCGAACACCGTGCTTGTAAGAGTTTTTGCATCAAGTTTACCCTTTTCTATAATGATGTAGGGTAAGAAGATAAAATGGATCCCATGGTTGATGTAGAAGGTATAACCATTTGTTCATCACCAAGTTGTATTTCTTGATGTTCATCATCCCAATATAAATAGCTTGGACATTGTTGGCTTGTTTGATCCACAACCCAATCGCTAAACTCATTTTGTTTTTGGATTAAGCACTCCCTTCCTTCCCCATTGTTCAAATGACAATGTTGTCCTTCTACTATGCTATCCAGGTTCTCCATTAAAGGTGGCAAATATCCAGAATACATGCCATTATTCGTGGCGAAATTTAAAACTTGTGAAGGCAATTCTAGGATTTGATCATTCTTGTTCATTTGCAATATTGCGCCATTGAAATGCTCTGATTGTGTTATGCGATCACTATTTTGCCCTTCGAGTAAAGAACCACTCTTGTGAAGCATGAATTGTGAGCTCAAAGAAGAAGAGAACACAGGTTCTTGGATCGGTTGTTTGATGTTGTTTATGCCTGAATCCTGAGTTAAGAAACTTAAATGGGTTGGGGTATACCCGCAATCTGCATGTGGATGATCTGTGCTTGTAGAAGTTGTACTTAGACGTGTAGTAATGCTTGTTGAAGAGTGTTTCCGATTGATCTTCTTCTTGATCCATGAATTCCAGTAATTCTTAATCTCATTATCAGTTCTACCAGGCAAATGACTTGCTATATGGGCCCATCTATAAATAAATATAACATCGTAAGCTATTATGTATTATTAACCAATTATTTATAAGAGTACGACAAGATAATTACATAAATGACCAAATGAAAACGTATATTATATTTACAATAATAATATTATTATAATAAATACATACTAACATATACATACACATTTGATAATTTTCTAAGCTTTTGTATAGGGGAATAGTCGACACATAAAAGTATGCATGACGTATGCATATGGTCACATAAAACATATGGAAAATCTTAATAAATATGTGAAGCTTAGGGTGTAACATTGTTTTCAACATCTAAATGAAGGCCAAACAACTTTGAAAGCGATAATTAAGTGCTTTTTTAGCAAACAAAATGTACTTTAACACGAGTATATGCATGACTTTGATACCACATGATTTATTAATTATATCTGATGATGAACAAATAAACCATATATATAGTGCTTTTTTCTATAAAGCAACCTGGTGTACTAAGAGCTAGAAATTTAAATAAGTTAAAATTGTGTAAATTAATCTACTTATGGAATATGTCTTTTACCTCATGATTATAATGATAAAAATATATAAGAAAAGCACTTGAAACTAGTCATTAGTTGCATATAATATACAAACGTATAGAGGCTAGAGCTTATGTGAATATGAAATTTCATGTGAAGTGTACAAAGTGGTATAGAATGAACGACATGATGCTGTATGTTTTGTTTTGTTATGAGGCGGAAGCAATATCAATATTTCTTGAAAGCAATACTAGGTAAAACATCATATGTTAATTTGCGTCAAAATTTATATGCTCCAAACTATTTGTTTGTTTAATATTATGCAAAAAGAATCAAAATGCATATTGTCCACAAATTTACTTGATTTATGATGAAATGAATGACAAGATTTACAAAAGAGGTAAGAAAATGACATATGATCTAAAAACAATAGAAGTCATTAGATTTTTATTAATATATCAAGAATACGTGTATGAAGTTAATTAATGAGGTACTAACCGTAACTAGAAGTAGCTAACTAGCAAAAAGTTACTATATATAATATAATATTTTTTTTTTAAAGTGACAAATATAGTAACTCAAGTTTTGATTGATTACTGCCTTATTTTCAAACGATAGCTGTATAATAAAAGATCGATTATATATAAGAAAACTAACTTGTTTCCTACGACGCTGTGAAGGCTGATGATCAACTTCTCCTCGTCCTGTGTAAACTTCCCCCTTCTGATATCGGGTCTCAGATAGTTTATCCATCTCAATCGACAACTCTTTCCGCACCTTTGAAGCCCTGAAACTAAAACACATTCTTTGAGACATGCACGTACATTCACACAAATAGTCATATTTGGTTCATGATCATGCTATCTTAAATCATTATGAAGGTTTGTGATTTGACTTTGAGTTTACAAAATGACACCTACTATACAATGCCTAACTCTTTATAAGGCATTTTTGAACCATATTAGAGTTAAAAATTGTATAGTAGAATTTATTAATGGATTACCTAATATCAATGTGTGTATCTACATATATATAATTAACAACATGCACGAAGAAGAGACAATTATTATCCAATTAAAATCAAAATGACATATATAGTAGACACTATCAATCCACTTAAGGTGTGGGTGTATATATGTAGATAGATAAACAAATATATAGATCGATAGCGAGAGAGACCCGCTTTCTCAGGGACTTCACTCCAGCAGCCATAGCCATGAGTCGTGATGAACCTAATGAGCTTTTCATCTTCTTCAGGTGACCAAAGTCCTCTTTTAACCTTCTGCTGGTTACAACAAGAATGCTGCCCCATTCCAAACACACATACACGCGCACACACTCTCTCAGGCTCTCTTTCTCTCTCTCTGCGTATGCGTATCTTTAACTATGTGTTCTAGTGTTCTTTATGCCTCGTTAAAGAAAAGAACCAGAAGCATGGTTACCACATATATATAAAGATTGAAGCAAAAGGGTGCTTATGTGTGTGCGTGTGATTATTATCTTTTATATATGTTGGAAATATAATATAGCAAATTGGTGTTGGGACCCATTGATTCTTGTAGTATCAAGTTTTCATCTAACCCTAAAAGGACAGTTGATCGAATTTATGTTAAAAGTCTACATTTTTCTACGTAGATTTGTAGTATTACGTAACCAACGTCACGTACTTGTCTCTCTATCACAAACACGCACTAAAACCACACGAATATGTACAACCCCTTTACGCATTTTGATTACACCCTTGTTGAATCAATAAGGTATATAACTGATGAAACCACACACATATATGCACTAGCCACTACATTTGAATTGGTAATTTATTTTCATTTTTTGTTTCACGTAAGAATTTAATTCAAAATAGGGGTAGGCAGGACCGTCCCCAAAAAACGCCAAAATCTTTTGGAATCTAAGTGTTTAGAAAAAAACATACTCCGATAATATAAAGTCAATAAATCATATATAAAATTTTGAGCTACGAGACCCTAGTTCGATCATCCCAGACCTCCATGTGTTCCGATCATTCTTTTGCCTCATGTGTTTAGATAATTCTTTAACAACCCCAACCTCAAATCACAAGTTAACTTTTATTTGGGTTTTAAAATGGGCTTAAACAGTAATGAGTATATGATACTAGGTTAAAATAATAATAGTACTGCTAGTGGTTTATAAAATTATTAAAATGTTAATGGGTTGCTAATGGATTAATGAGTTTTAAGTGTTTAAAAAAGTATATAGTTAAAAAAGATATATGTAAATATTTAATATTAAAAATATTTAAAAATTTTGGGGCCTAGGGAGAACGGGCCCTGCCGTCACCTTGTCCCTTCTTAGAGCCAACCCTGGTCGTAGGATGTCACTGTATAAAAATATCAAAGGAAATGATATAAACAACTAATGGGTGGACTTAGGGCCGTATCTAGGGGTGTTCAATTTCGGATATCCGAAAATTTCAGATAGTGAATTTCACTATCCGAATCCGAATCCGAAATTTCGGATATCCGAAATTCGGATATCCGAATTCAAAAAAAAAATATATTATTTAATAAATTTTATAAAAATATAACAGTTTTTATTGAATTTTTTTTTGAATATTCAAAGTTTTTATTAAAATATCCTAAAAATCTAAAAACATCCGAAAAATTTAATTAATATTTAATATTTTTTAAATTTTATAAAAATATTTTGGATATTTCGGATATCCGAAATATCAAAAAATTCTCAAAATCACTATCCGAATCCGAATCCGAAATTTCGGATATCCGAATTTCGGATTTTTGGATATTTCGGATACGGTTTCGGATTCAGATATATTTGAACACCCTTAGCCGTATCAACCTTGGGGCTTAAGCAGGTAAAAAAAGTGAGACACATTTATAAACTAGTTAATATTTTCAAATCTCTTAAAGAAACAATATATAAGTCTAACAAACTCACCTATACATCATATGAGAATCAATAGCATCTAGGAACATTCACAATTAATCTCCCATCTCTATACTTATAATTACACTAAACATACTATTTTTTCTCTTTTATTTTTAATTAAATAATATTTTTCATACCTTTATCATTATATTTTATCTCTCATCCACTCACAACCACTTTCAAAAATATTAAAAAATTTATGAGGGTTGTACCGTGTTTCCCCAAATATAAGGAAACATGATACAATCCTTATAAATTTTCTATCTGTTTCACTCACAATCACTTACAATCATCATTCATAATATAGGACACCAACTCACATATAAATGAAGAACGGGCTGTGAATGCTCTAATACTAAGTTATTAAGTGACTTATGCAATCTCAGCTTATATATCTATATAATGAGTACTAAAATAAAACAAACAATTAACCTTAATTTCATATTTAAATATGTGCCTTTACTCTTATGGAATCTAAATCAAAATCTCACAAATTCGTAGTTGTGCATGGGTAACTCAATCTATTTAGTGCCCAAATAGATTTTAAAACGAAGGTTCTTTTCATAAAAAAATAATTTTTTTATTAAGATCTTAACATATATAAAGATATGCTTAGATACATATATAGTCAACGACTTCTAAAATGTACAAAGTCTCACATGTTAGAGTTGGAGTGAGTTTTGTGAAAAGCAAATTCTAAATATATTAATCATTTGCTTTTCTTGTGAAAACCGAAAATTGAACAAAAACATTAAAAATCTATTGAGATATAATGTATGGGTCCATATGTCGCGTATAGGTGTTGGTGGACCTGCACCCTTCACCCATACGCCACAAGGCTATACGCGGCGTATGGTGCCATACGACACGTATAGCTATGCTGAATGATTGATTAGACTTAATCCAGTTTTGTCGTATGAAAAAGGCTATACGCGGCATATGGAGCTATACGAGGCGTATAAACATCACGAAAACGACTGATGCGACATGGAATGTCAGACATTTGTTGTGGATACATATACGCCGCGTATGGACCCATACGCGACGTATAGATGGGTGTCGACGTATAAGATTAACATCCTAGCTAAATAAGCCCGCATAGTCTTAAAAAATATTTGATGTAATGTTTTAGTAACAATGACTATGTAATGATGTTTATATAATTACACTACAATGAATAAATGAATTAATGAATGTTTAATGTTTATGAATTATGTTTCTAATGTGTAAAATTAAATATGAGATTTGTTCAAAATAGGGTTTTATAAGTTGGTATTAAAGACATTAGTTGGAGAGATTTGAGCATTAATACGTAAAGTTAAACTGAGAACGGAACCAAATAAGAATGCTAGTATGAGTAGCTTCATGCTAAAATATAAAGATTATGTTATAGTTATAGTCAAAGTATAAGATAAGGATTGTTGTATTAATAAGATTTTTTTTATTTTAATTTATATTGTTGACAAAACTCACTCACACTTAAGTCGACGGTGTTAGGTTAGTCTGATCAATAAGCAAAAGTAGGGAATATATTTTCTTCTTACTTAATAAGGAAATAAGAGAACATATATATATATAGTTTTGTTATCATTTTAACCAAACTAACTCTCGATTTTGAATTTGATTTTCAAATTTTAGACTACGCGTTCAAATATTACTTGACTTTCCACTTTAGAATTACAACTGAACCCATAACAATCTAAGGAAATTTCAATTCTATCAACTTAAAAGACTCAAAGACCTTACTTTAAACTTCCACCGTAAAACTAATAACGATGGTTTTATTAACGATAAATCTATCATTAAGGAGTTGCTGCAATATAAGAAAAAGATCCCATCATGGGGAGACGATATTTGCCATGTTTAATTTGGACAAGAAATTAAACTTTCAGAATGCGACAAAACGTTACATATATGAAATTCTGATATGGACATTTTACTTACCAAAAGTTAAGTTCTTCAGATAAGATGTTTCTAGTGGTCAAGAAATAATCATAGGGTAGAACTGACAATTCATTTAGAAATAAAATCAAAACCATTAATTGATTTTTTCATGATTATTCGATTTCGAAAGTCACGGATCACATTTAATCAAACTTGGTTCATAAAACTAGTTTTTACTAAAATTTCTTAGAAGAAGATTTACTGGTATATTTTTTTATACAATCCATTGTACCAAGAAGGGTTAAACAATGCTATGAAATTAAAAAAAAATTAAGACTGGTTAAATTAGTAAAAGCTAACAATTTCGATATCCGAAGGTGATCAGTTTGATAAATTTGTAGTTTAACGGACGAGGTAAAGTTCAAGACTTCAAGTAGTCTAACATTTATATTGAAGCATGCTTAGATGTCTTTTAAATGCCAGGTTAGTGGTTAGAAGTTAATAACATCAAATTATTAATAATTCGTTAATACCAAGATTTGAACCTTGTACATTCAAAAGAGGCAAAGCCTTCTACCTCCGACTTAAAACATTAGGCCAACAGATCATTGCGTCATTGGCGCATGCTTGATTAATTAAAGGAAGAAACTGTTTGAAAATTAAATTTGAACAATGGTTAAGACTGTTCGATAATTTTGGAACTCAGAGTAATAAGCGTATGCTTATGATTTATCATTTTGATGAAAGAGGTTTAGTTGTGTGTGTTCATTTAATGTTTTCTTATATCTTTAAATTTTTTATGCCTAGTTTTTACCATGATATTTAAACTAGGAACTCTAGTTTTTTTTTTTTTTTTTTGAACGACAAATGTACGACCCTGTTTCGGAGGATATGTGTAATCTTAATCGGGCCCAACTATCCGTTTTCCAGCCGGGACCGCACACCCAACCCTCTCAGGAGCTAGGAAACCTATTACTGAAAAAAACCACTGGCTTAACTCTGAGAATTTTTGCTCAAAGTGAGACTTAACCCATGACCTTCCAATATTTACATGATATGAGCAACTCACATTAACCAATTGGGCTAAAGATCATTGGTACTAGAAACTCTAGTTATTTGAAGCATTTATCATGTTTAAACTTAGTCATTTGAAACTCAGATATTTGGGATATTATTTTAGGGTAATTATGTTTATGATTATTATGTTTAACTTGTGTTTGAGATAATTATCTTCATGCTTGGTACTTAGTATTTAACTTTATATTTATTTAAGGTGATTATTTCTAATGTTTAGGTTACAAATAATGATATTAATTTTTTTAAATATAGTACATGTTTGTTTGTCTTTGTTTAGTTATGTGTTTGTAAATTGTTCGTGAATAGGTTCACTTTTTTGTAATGAATGAATACAAACAAAGATTTTCATCCTGTTATGTGTTCGTGAACCTTTTGTGAACGAGTCAATGCTAAATGAAAGAGCATGAACAAGATTCTTTTGTTTCGGTTTGGTTTCTTTACAACCTTACATATATGATTACTTTTGTGACAGAGATTAAGGTGTAGATGAACTGATCACAAGAACATCAAGAAGTGAAGGTAGAATATTTAAGATTTATACGTTTACGTTTCCAGTTAAGCCTGACTACTTGGAGTTCTACTTATTTAATAAAACCATACATTAGACTATGTATTTATTATTATACATAACTTATCATGAATCAAGTTAGCTTTAACTTGAATTTCCATCTACGTACGACTTATGGGTAGTTTAATATATTAGTGTGAAATTTTATGTACAAATAATCAAAGAAAAATAGTTTTAAGTATAACCTCAAATAAAAACTTGTCACCAAATGTAGTGTTTAGTAATAAGTAATTGGGCTATAAAATTGCCAGTTAAAAACTACCACGATTATAGAGTAACATACTAACATACATGTATAAACATAACTAACATACAAGTATAAGCAAGTAATTTTATTTGACATTACAATTTGATTTATCATTTAAGGTAAAAAGAATTAATTTAATTATTTAAGAGTAATTTAATTTTAACTTTATAATTAAACGATTATCAAAACAAAACAAACGAACAAATACATATAATGAGAACAAATGAGAACACTATATCCACTTAGACTAATTTAATTTGTTACAACTTCAGGTTGCCATTAAATAAAAAAACAATTAACAATTAAGTTAACAGTGACTACTAATTTCAAATACAATTCCTTTCGAGTATCTTAAACCTCTAATTATCACAAAGTTAATTCAAGATTTCTAACAACCAACAAACCTTAAAATACACATTATTTTTCTCAATAGCCAACGAAACTATAAGCCCAACCACCTGTGTAAACCCATTGGCGAAATGTCACCCACGCCCTACGAACACAGACAACGTTGGTGAGCTGGCCAGCCATCATTTTTGAAGAAATCCACCATCCAAAGACCCAATATGATAAAACCCTTGACCCAGCTGAAACATATTAGACCAAGTGAGACTCGAACGTATAGACTTCACATTACCAAATATTGTGACTTAACTTTTTAACATTACACAAAGTTATCTTTTGTAAAACTTATAGTAGTATCCACATTAAATTTTGATTAATTATTGATCCAAATCCTAGTTTTAGCTATAATATCAAGCCATAATCAATTATTATGCTACAACTCATATGATTTTTTTTAAAAGTAAAAAAGTCGGTACCCTAACAAATTTTGTTAGATTGCAACATACGAGCGATATATATGGTGCATAATAATAATAGTTAAACACAAAACTCATCCAAATAAACATGCTTTTTAATGGGTTTAATAGAATATACAGGATATTGAAGGATGCTACAAGCCTAACAAGAGAGTGAAAGACGTTTGATGCAAATATTTTACCATATTTGATAGTGAAGACTGAAGGACTGTTGCTTGAATGAATCGCAACCTTAAATTAGAAAAGACAAACACCACATAATATACCAAAAAAGTGCTGAAAATGAATTAAGAGATGATGTATGTAAGTTGGAAAATCAAAGGGAGAATAATGATTACTTGGCTTTAAGGAGGAGCAATAGAGCCACAGTTTTCATCGATGGGTCCGCATGTTTCTTTAACCGAAACAAATTTTATTTTCAAGTTATTTTGTTAATTATGATTGTTTAACTTTGTTATGTTTATTACATGAGGAAATGAAATGTTGGTAGTCTTTGTGTCATCGTGGTCATTTTAGTATAAAGATATTTGTTTAATACTAAATGATCAGAGATTACAACGTACATTAATACGAGTTACAAGGTGTAAAGTGCACACTCAGCAAGACTACAAAACTATTTTGATTTCTATAGTAGTTCAAGGGCAAAGCCTTCTAGACTAAATTTATAGGATTGACTCCAAATAGCAATGCCCCATGATGGGATTTTGGGGCAGTGCCCCAATAGGATCCAAGAGGCAAATCCCGATCAAGGTAAAAAAAACCTATGTTGTAGATATTTCATTCGAATCACATAAGATCTTCATGAATAGTAAAAAGTTGCTTGGTTTGATAATTAGTAAGAGCAGATAAATCAATAGTATGTTGCTACTGAACAACGATAGAAGGTATGACCAGTAACAACTTTGGCCTTCAGTAGTAGCTAAGGATTCGGTAGTAACTAGTTATCATTAGTAACTTTCATCATCGGTAGCAGCTGTATTGGTAGCAACTATGATCCTCGGTCGACACTAAGATTGGTAGCATCTATGAACATATGTAGGAACTGTGATCGAAAGTAACTTTATTACTACCAATGGTTTAACGATCGGTAGTAAATTTGTTACTATTGAATGTCTGTAATAATAAGTTCTACTGATAGTGTTTCTACTAATGTAAGTACCAGTAGTTGACTGTAACAACAGTGAGAATTATGAACTGTCATGATTTTTTATAAAAAGTTGCAACTATTTATTACAATGTTCCATCTTTATATAAAAGATTCATTTTGTTTGTCTTTGTTCTACTTTTTATACAAACGTTCACATTAAACAACTTTTCGTTCTTGAGTGAGTGTTAGTAAAAATATATATAATGATTCATAAATTCATATATATAACTTCTTAGGATTGTGCTACTTAAATTTTAACAATTTTAAATTTTAAGATCCAATTATACATATACTTATCATCTATATCTTCATCTTCATCATAACCAATTACTGATTATTAATCATAACCAGTTCTACTCTCACTTAATTATTGATAATGCAATAAGAATTTCTACTTAACATGTAGCTTTAAGGAAATTTTTGAAGAATGGATAAACATTCATGTAATTTATGGTCCATGCTTTTTTATATAGCTAACCATCTTGTTAACTTTTGCTAGTTTGTTAAAAGTAGTTAGCTTTTTATGGCTACACGCACGAAGTAAGCTGTGATTTAGCTGATATTATTGGTTAGGAATGTATTGACAGGTATTGTGAGTTGTTTGATAATGGCCTCTTCTGGTCACCAAGAGAATAAAAGTTATTATAAGATATTACAAAGTTGTCGATTGATATGGATTCTAGGGGATTTAAACAAAGGATTGAAAAACTCTTTAAACTTGCTCTTGTGTGGCTTTTGCCCCAATATTTTCTTGATTTTGTTGAATAATATAACTCATTAGCGTGATACAAAAATAATTCTTGAATAAAGTGGTTAAGATGTTTCATTTTAAACTATGCTTTTTTATATTTTATCTGTTTCATCATACCCTTTCTTTTTTATGTGATTTAGATGTTTATAAACTTATGTATGTGATTTGGTTTGATATAATGTTGGGTTTAGGTGTTGTTTTTGTTATTTGTCTGGATATAAAGAATAAATATTATAACTAACAAAAATCATTCACCACTCAATTTTTTATAACAACATATTGACACACCCTCTTATGTTTAATTCTACTTATAATTATATACCATTGTCTATTATAAGAGTTGAATCCTTATCCTTATAGAAAAAAACATTTACTACTTAATCGCTTAGAGTTTTGATTATTCACTGAAACTAATTAGTTGTAATACATGGTTCATAATAACACGTTGTTAGGTAGGATTTGCGATAAATTAGGATACACTTTTGCTTTTAAAAAAACATGGTTGGTTAAGTTATTAGGGTGGTGGTGGTGGTGGGGGGTGTTTGGTTCATGGGTAAACCGACGTTGCCTAGGCGGGTACCTCTAGCGGGTAATGTGATGTGTGTTTTGATATATAGATTTTATCAATGGGTTTTAGGCACTTAAGCTTTAAATTTATGAAATGAGTTTCACCTTATGATTAATTACACACACAATAGGCGAGTGTACCTATTAGATGGTGGTATAGTTTTTGGTAAAAATCAAGTATCGAGCCGCGGATACGAGAGTTCCTGATACTAAGTCTTTGTCATGATCTATCCGATAAGAGATTGGTTGTGGATATTATGATTAACTACATTAGCTAACGATTAGTCTAATTAACATAAATAAATGAAGATGAAGATAATTAATTAAAGAAAGATATCACTTAGATTTCGAATCCGCTTAGCAAAACAATGAAAAAATGCATGAACCTATGGTGAGATCATTTTTTACACATGAAACATGGAAGTAAATTAGACTGCTATCAAGGTTATTTGATTTTATAACTCTTTGGAAAACTAGAATTATAAACACATAATAAATACCTAAAGTTATGCCATAAATAACCAATTATAGAATTAAGTTAATGTTAAAGATGGTTTGAACTCCCGTCAAGGATATCAAACCCACAAACCTTTGAAAAGTTAACACGAAGTATATATGGTAACCACCTAAATTCACATAATGTAACAATAGTTATGTACAACTTATGAATGTCCTAACACGAATACATGAACTATAAATTGCGTATTATCTATAGTTACATGTACACAAAGCTAGGAGAAATTCATAACAAACACAATGATTTGTTCAAACATTTGTATAATGATGCACATTTGTTTAACTTTACTGATTAATCAACCTTCATTTATCATTCCTAGACAAATTAGACCACATACTAATGTGTGCAATTCATGAATAGATGTTCTAAAACACAAGGTTTTTCACCATAATGTGATTATAACACCCACAAGATTCATCATTTTATCAAGTTTAACAAGTAGACACAATCATTAAAGAACATTTATAACCTTGTAATAAAGATTAATCTAATCATCATCAAAAATTACATGTAAAATATCAAAGTATGTTAAACTTCATCTAATCTAAGTGATAAAGAGTATTTAGCCCATAAGGCTAACAAAAACTGCAACCAAACTCATAAAAATAGAAGAAAACATGATAAATCTAGTGATTTTCAAACCAAAGATGAGTAGATGTGGGTTGTGTGTAGTTGAATCTTCTTTTAAAATACTTGAACTTCAATCTTAGCTTAAACTCTTGAAAAACCACTTCAAATGAGGAAGAAGAAGGGCTAAAATGAGTCCTGATACGTGTTATTGTCATGACAGAATCAGTTATTGCCATAATACTAACGAAAGGAAGACCTGATGTTTGTTATGGCCATGACAGAATCAATCATGGCCATGACAGAATCAGTCATGACCATAACAGCCTCTAAACTTTCAAAATCTTTATTGATTTCTTGCATTCTTTTGAGATGACTAAGCAACCATCCAAAACTACAAAATTTAAATAAATCATAATTAAGTATCTATAAAGATGAATTTGTAACAGGAAACACTCAAAATAAGAAATGATTTTCATTATTAACATATATATTTATTCATATATTATAGTGTTCACAGGTAATGGAACCCAAGAAAAGAAAATGAACTAACCCTTTAAGTGTCACAATTATTAGGTTTACATTTTTATTTGTTGCTCGGCTATCGGTCTAAGTGAACAAGTACTAAGTTTGTAGATAAATTAGTAATTGTATATTTGTATTGATTCTCTTCGTTTAATCATGTACAAAACCAATTTATTTTTTGATTGATTAACCTTTTTAATCGGACCTTAGGACATAATGGGCTGATTAATCTTTTAAACTAGTTAGTTTTATGGGTTTTTATCGGGCTTACGAGTCACTCAGGCACTCAGCTTGAAAAGTCGAAAAGAATTAAGGGTATAGGCCCATCGTATATTCGAACTTAAATACCTTAATAAATTTATGCTTTGGAATAACTACAAACGGTATTTTATTTTTTGATCTAAAATAAGATTAAGAGTAACTTAAACTTTTCCTCATTTAGATTTGCTCAAAATTATCATTTTTTTGTCCTTTAGCATTCTTATTTTAACAAAAATCCTTTCTTGCAAAACATGTGACATGAAATCAAATTGTTTCACAAATGTTGCCCAACTTAGGTTACCTTTAAACTTTTTGAAATCTTTAGGTTACGACTTAACTTAGTATTTTAATTTTTTCAAAACTACGAAAACAATAGATATCATGTTTCTTAACGTATTTATCAATCCCAACATTAATAATAATTTCTCAAAAATTATTGTTAAGATAACTTTTTTTAACAACAAACTTATACACACTCGTTAGTTGTTGTAATTTATAAAGCGACAAAAGGTGAAATTTTAAACCGACTTAAATTACTAAACTTATAATTTACTCTGACATTAAAGAATTACAATTTTATTTAGAAAATTTAAAGTTTAAATTATTATGTTTCTAAAGTTCTGAAACATGTCATTGGCACCTACCTAGAAGTAACTACAGACTATATTCAAATAACAGTACCTTGAGTTGTAATTGAGTGGTTCAATTCAGTTAATAATGAACCATTGTGTTATTTTAAATGGTGAATAAGTATGACTAGTTTTGTCCTTTCAAATGCGGTTAATAAAATACTATTATGTTTCTTCGTATGCGATTGAGTTATAAATAACGATTTATGAATTATCACCATTCACAAATGGCATATACGTATGTGTGCAGAAGGAAAGAAATTAGAATTTTCAATTCTCTGACTTCTAGACGATAAATTTAATCAAGAAACAAGCAAATCAGAATTATTTTTGCCTCTATTTAGACTTTTTATTTTATGTCTTGGAATGGATTCATCAAAATGATTCTTTGCAACATTTTTGGGGTTTGTCGTTTATACTTTATAGTGTTGGATAGGTATAACACATAAGGACCCTTGGTTAACGTGGGTCTATGTTGATTTAGTAGACTCCTTCATTCGGTACCTTGTGTGTGGGACCTCTTCCCTCGACTTCTTACCATTGGGTACGTTCATGATATCAGTACTATAGAAATCCCTTTGTTATCTTCATCAACCCTGTTCATTCAACATTGCGAGTGTACCAGACTCATGAAGTTTTTTGTAGAAAGGAATTTTTTAATATATAAATTTCAATACTAATAGAATTTTCAATGTCTATAACTTTGATTGTAAATGAATCAAGAATTACAGTTATTTAATGGAATCACACAAACAACTGAAACAAAAAACTGACAAGACGAAACCCCTTACCAAGCAACCTAGCACAAATTGATATCACATCCCTCGATCCTCTTGTTTGAGATAAAAAGAATTCTATTTTGATCTTATCGGTCTGCACTACTAGAAAATATACCATAAAAGTGTATAAATGACATGCAAAAACGTGTCAAGGAAGCCTCTGTCATAAATGAAGCTGACATGCATTTGTGTGTCATCTGTTTATGACACGCATTCTTGACATACATTTATGACACGCAATGCGTGTCAAGGATTTTTCTGTCATAAGTAAAAATAAAATGTATTTGTGTGTCGTAAATGCATGTCATTTTTTTAAAATTTCCACCTGCGACGATTTTAAAACTGTAATTACCTATTCGAGTGTCTGTCATAGCTGTTTTATAACATAATACAAAATAAACTATATATATTGCAACCAATATTGTTTCATACAATATTTTATAACAAAATAAGTAACGTTTCCTAGTTTAAAACATTCAATTCTAGATTTAATACAAAATGCCAACGAAAAATAAAGTTTGCAAAAAAGATGACCATTCTTCACGGATTTGAACAATATCAGTATCACTGTACTCATATTTTCTTCCCTCAACCTGAAAATAAGAAAAAAAAAATTAAAATCATATAAAGTTGGAGATTCAAATGTCATTAAACATATGTATCAAATTGAGATCAAAACAATTAAGACTCAAAATGTGCATAAAGGTACCAATTTATGCAACCGAAAACTAATCTTAAGCATAAGATTAAAGGGGTCGACCCATTTTGACCAGTTTGGCCATTCTTACCCTTACGAATATAGCCTAACCCAAATCAACTCCTAGTTCATATTTAATGCCCGAACCAACCCAAACTTACACACTTGGGTAAAAGTTACCATTTTTATTCATTCACCCCAATTGTCTTGAGAATACTTAATTTGTGAAGCCAAGAAAAATATCAACTAAAAAACACTACAGAAAATGAATTGGCAATACAAGAATTCTAAATTGTTATAACAAAAATCTCAAAATTCATGCTATACTTACATTGTCATTGAGTAGTACTTCAACTCCTTCGCCAACTATCTCTTTCATGAACCTCAACATATAGTACCCACATTCAGTACTTTCCGACTGACACAGACACTACATAGTTACATAATAAATGATCATTGTAACTTTGATCTAGATAACGAAGTTAAAGCTGCTATTTCAGTAATGAATTAAATGCTCACCCTAACATTAACCCAGTTGAGTTTAACCCTCTTGTTAAATCCTATTTGTGCATTGTACAAGTGCATTACCCTACAAAAATTAAGAAAAATATACCATTAACCAATTTATGCAGCGTACAAGAGCATTGCCCTACCACTAATTTGTATTACTTACGCATCAATAGCTTGCCTCAACTATGAATTAATTTTGCTAGGCTTAAAAGAATCAAGATAATAGCATATAGTTGCTTTAATGTAAAGTACAGCCAACACCCAATGTCTTTTACATAAACCGTAAATCAAATTAAGTCAAACTTCATAGTTAGTTAGGGGCTAATAAAACATGAATGTTAAATAAGATGGTTTTAGTAATCAAATCCAAGATTGTAAGGAATCAAGATGATGTCATTGTCCTTTCTTTTACACAACCGATCTACAATGCTTCTACTTGAATCATTAATATTTTTTAATTTCGTTTTACGTTCATTTGGAGAGGTTGCAGTCGGGCTAACAAAACAAATTCCAATATCTCTTTTTGACCCATTATTGATTTGCTCAAACAAGTACCTATTTACATACAAACACTAAATTAATTAAATAAATTGTGTTTTAATAATAGTTAAATAATTTAAAATTAATCACTTATATCATATAAGAAGCAATGATAGCACCGGTCACCTCTTCCAATGTAAAAACTGCTTCAAAATCATCCCACTTTAAGTAAGTGTAACTCTCGCACCCGAATAGATCATCCTCACATTGCACTTTTATAGAATCCACCTTTGAATCCTGTCCATCAACCAACATTGTTGTCATTTTCAAAACAACACTTTTTTCAATTCTTATTCTTGTGTTTCTCTGTCCTCTAGTCATCCTTCTTTGCATCATCTCTTTTTGATTTGGATTTTCCTTTCGACTCCTTTTCTTTTCCTTTGTCTTTTATGTTTTCCATTCTCTCGTCATTCTTGTTTGCATTCTCCTTTCCATCATTTTTTTCTTGTTCTCTTGGCTGTTTTATTTCTTTTCCACTCTCTTTTTTGTTTTCCTTATCAAGTTCTCTTAGCCCTTTTTTTCATTCTTATTTTGTAATTCCTTTACGGGTTTTGCATCTTTTTTCATTGGCTTCGCCACCACTTTTTCCTACAAAAATAGAAAATAATGTAATATACACTTTATTGTGTGGAAAATCAATACTAAATTCATATATTGTATTACCAAGTTAGAGCATCGAATAACTAGATGCCTCGGCCAATCTATTATGTGCCCATTTGCATCTTTGACCTTTATAATGAACTCCTCTTCAAGTGGAATTGGTAGTAAAGCTTCTCCTTGTACATATATTTCTATCATAACCTAAATGTTCTCACCTATGTTATAAATGTATAAAGGTAGTAAGATCTTAATTTAAAAAAATGTAAAAATATGAAAATTTAGTAAAATATTCGAGATACTATACTTCATTATGGCTCCTTTGGCCACTATATTTGAGACAACATCAACAACAAGATAACACGAATTATCCTACAATTTAAATAGAAGATGTTACTTGTAGCTAGAGAAGACTTGCAACAGATTCTTAATTATAACAAACACTTGTATCAAGACTTACAAATGATTCTTCATGTGGTTCTTCTTCAAAATCTTCTTCATGGCCCCTTATTGGACAGCTTGCGGCTTCGGAAACATTATTCATTTTTCTTTTCAATTTCTCTAACACATCTTCAAGTTTGTTGAACCGTTCATCCATCTTCTTCTTCTCAACTTCCATGTAATGCTTAACAGTACTAGGTTCAAAAAAATATTGGTGGGGTGTTACAAATTTACCCATCCCACGTGCATGCCCACGTTGTTCCTCCGTACCAAGGGCCTTCGTAAGTACATCATGTGTTCTACATGATTTAAAACTTCCAGATTTATTTAGCTCTTCCTGTATTATTATATTTAAGGTCTAATTGTAAGAAAGTAGGAAATATCCAATTTTGATCCCAAAAACCAAGTATAAAACACTTACAATTTTATCAAGAATTACTTGAACATCTGAATCGAAACCTCTTGTTTTCAATTCTCTTGCTTTCTTTCACAATGTTGCCCTATCAATCTCGTCTTCCGTCTTGCCAGTTTGTTGCATCTAAATTTTAAATAATAAGAAGACCAAATAAACATAAACAAATACAAGTAACTATTCGATTAAGTTAATTAATTCATATAATATCAACAGTGAGTCCGACATATCCTTTTCTGCTCAAACGATGATTGTATTTATGATGTGCATGAACACCTTTTGCTTTCTTAATTTTATCCTGCATTAGAAGCATTAAACTATCATAGTAATTGGATTGGGTAAACTCACCTTAGCCTTAATCAAGACTAAAAAAGTTTAACTAAACTCCTACTTTTTTGAAGTTTTTTATGCTACAAAAGTTTTCGGTCTTCTTTTTACAGGAATGGATACATACTAGGAGGATCAAGTAAACTCGCCTCAGGGTCATTTTTTGTGTGTCATTGAACTTTCTGTATAAATTATGTTTGAAATTTCTCCACTTTATCCCAATTTTTGTGTGTCAATGAACTCATTAATGGTAAAACCACTATATTTATTAACAGAAAAACTAGGCCCTTTAGCCAACCAACGAACACTATCACAAATATCTTCCCAATTTGTCAAACGTTTTTCAATCTCCTTCTTAAGACAACTAATAAATGTCTGATTGTGTTGGCTTTGCAACCATGTACTATTACACGAGGCACGGGGGTTAAGATCCTTCGGTTCCAACATATGTTGGCTAAATAATAGTAGTAGTTAGTGAAAGTTTTATGTAATAGATTTAGTACAAAGAAAAATATATTAGTATGTAGTTCTCACTCTATATACGGCTCCACAATAGCAGTGTTTTGTAATACATAAAGATGAGCTTGATCAAGTAACTTAGCATCCACAACATCTCTTATAGCTCTCGGGCGATGATGATTTCTTACATACCCTTTGAGTGTTATCATGTATCTCTCAAATGGATACATCCATCTAAAATAAACCAGGCCACATAATCTCACCTCTCTAACTAAATGCACCATTAAGTGAATCATGATATCAAAAAACAAAGGAGGAAAATACTTCTCTAACAAGCACAAAGTTAGTACGATGTCACTTTACAACTAGCCTAGCTTACTAACATCAATAACTTTACTACACAAGTCGTTGAAAAAATGACACAAACTCATGATTATTTTCCTCACGTTAACATGTAACACACCTGATTGCAAATGGAAGAAGTTGTTGCATCATACATGACAATCATTAGACTTCAAACCATTCATCTCTGAAACATCATCAGATATAAGATTCTTGAAATTAGAGCAATACCCATCAGACACTTTTATGTTAGACAATGTATCATAAAATACACATTTCTTCGAGGTGTTCAATGTGTAGCATGCAGGTGGAAGCCAAAGTCGATTCCCTTTTGGTTGAGTTTATAATTCAGGCTTGATGGCAAGCTCATCAAGATCTTGTCGTGCTTTTAACCCATCCTTTGTCTTGTGAGGCAAATTCAATAATGTCCCATAAACACTCTCACATATATTTTTTTCTATGTGCATAACATCCAACTCATGATGAACAAGCAACTTTTCCAATATTCAAGTTCGAAAATAAATTGATTTTTATGCCACAATTTAGTTCTCTCATCGATACTTTCTTTGTTCTTATTTGATGTTTTCTTGTTTGACGTTTCATTCTTTAACTTTTCCTTTTTTAACTATTTCTTCTTACCCCATGTATTATGATACCCTGCCAGATAGTTGTGAATTTCTTCACATGATAATGGATTTTTTACAACATCATTCACTTGTTGATTGTTGAAATGTTTTTTTTCTTTTACGAAAGGGATGTTCAACCGGAAGGAATCTTCTATGCCCAAGGAAACATACTTTTTTGGACTTTGGCAACCATTGTGAACAAGTATTCTCTAAACAAATCAGACAAGCATGATAACCTTTGGTAACATACCCTAAAAGATTATCATACGTGGGGAAATCATTTATAGTCCAAACTAAAACTACTCTAAGATTGAAGAACTCTTTTTTATAAGCATCATATGTCTTAACGCTAGTTTCCCATAAGAGCTTTAGATCTGTTATCAATGGTGCCAAGTAAACATCAATATTGTTACCAGGTTGGTTTGGCCCTGATATCAATAGAGCCAACATATGAATTTTCTTGACATGCACAAATAAGAGGGTAGATTATATGTTATTAGGATAACCGGCCAACAAGTATCTTTGGAACTCAATGACTTGTGAGGATTGATACCATCAGCGGAGAAGGCTAATTTGAGATTTCGATTTTCTTTTCCTAATTCTTTCCATGTGCTATCAACAAGCTTTCAAGAGGGGGAATCATGAGGATGAGTTAGTTTACCATTATTGACCCGACCTTGTGCATGCCAAGTTAAGTCACGTGCTAATTCTGGTAACGAAAACATTCTTCTAAATCTAGGGATGGGAGGAAAATACCACAAAACTTTTAAAGGGAAGTTCATGGTATTCTTCTTCCAACATGATTTGCCACAAGTTGGACACTCAAAAGCATCCTTATGTTCATTCCAGAATAAAACACAATCGTTTTCACATGCATGAATCTTTTCATATTGTAGACCTATTAATTTTAGCAACTTCTTAGCCTCATATATCGACGTAGGGATTGTATTGTTTAATGGTAAGATATCTTTAGGACGCCTAACAAAGCTTCAAAACTAGCATCAGACCAGCCATATTGACCCTTCAAATGTTGAAATTTCAATAATCCACTAAGTGATTTATACTTTGACCCCTCGTAAATTGGCTTATCACATTCCTCAAGAAGTATTTCCTTTGTGTAATCAAAGTCCGGAGGTCTAGATTTATTAGGGTATCCAGAATCAAGCTTGGGAAGTTTTTCTCCATGGAAAAACCAAACCTTATAAGTTTGTAATATTTTCCCATTGAAATTACCATACTAAATCATAAACCAAATTAAGAGCTTACAAACAGGTAACATATTATTGCCAAGTTAGCAAGAGAGTAACAAAATAATAAATTTCTAAATCTATGATTTATAAATGTCGAACAAAGCGAGAGACAACATTTAGTTCCTTCCATGGCAGAAATCGAAATCGGTCCCAAACTCGAAGAGGTTGCTGCTTCAGTTTTTCTAGGTTGTCGATTAAACTACAGTAGAATAGACAGGTTACATCACTACTACATTCCACATGTAACTAAATACAAAAAAAAACCCAAAATCAAAGCAATATTCCCAAAATCCAAATAAACCTCTTAAACCCTCTAATCAACCCACAATCAAGAACAAATAATTAACCATATAGATAACAAATAAATCAAAACTTTTTATTCTTCTAAAACAACTAAATACCCAAAGTTAAAGCAACATTCATACACACCTCTTAAACCTTCTAATCAACCTACTGCAAACAAGAGTTATCATTCTGTTTTGTTACTTTCTACAGTTTCATTTAACATCATGAGTTCGCTTATGAAACTAACAAGTAACCCAAACAAATTCAACTATGTAGACAGACTTTAAGTTAAACTCAAACATCAGTTGCATAAAAGATAACCCAGATCCCAAAACACGAGATGATCATATCAAGATTCTAAACTAACGAAACATGAACCGATTGTAAGTAAACAAGAGTTTGATTCGTGAAACAGATGTACAAAACAAGATGAGAAAAAAGAACTGACCAGTGGTGGTTGAAGGGTGCACTGAGGGGGTGGTGGTCGAATGGTCACACGGTGGGGGTGGTGGTCGCAAGGTCACACGACGGTGGTAGCAGGGTGGGAGGTGGTGGTCGCACGGTGGGGGAGGTGGTGGTCATAGGGTCGCATGGCGGTGGTAGCAGGGTGGGAGGTGGTGGTCCCCGGGTGGGGGAGGTGGTGGTCGCCCGGCGGGGGAGGTGGTGGTCACCGGGTGGGGGGGCGATGGGGGATTTAGGGCATGGTGTGGCGGATCAATGGAGAGCAAGCTTCTTCAAAGGGTTTTAATATATTAGTAATTAACTTTTCAAAAATTATAAGATGAATGACACGCATTTTAATTAAAAGCATTACCCGTGTTTTTTTCTGTTTACGACAATAAAACAATGACACGCAAGAATGTGTGTCCATCGTATATTCAGTTTTTAGTAACAATGACAATATTTTTATGACACATAGTTTCGCGTGTCATTAAAGTATATCTTGTCATAAATTGCGTGTCATTAAAATTATATTTTCTAATAGTGCTGGTAGAGGAGAGGAATGTTGGGAAACATTTGAACTCCTCTTGTGGCAAATTAAGCATGCTGACTTCTCCATGTTCAAATAGCATTACTTCATCAATCTTTGCTCTTTCTCCTTATAGAACTATAGCATAGCACTGTATCACAAGGGCGTCATGACTTGTGAGAAAGAACCCTCTATTTCAATCATAATTGTGTTGTGTAAGGTTATGTAGATTATTAGGAAATATTATTTAGTTTTAATTATTTAAATTGATTTTCACCCAAAAACTAAACAGTACACAACTTAGCAGTTTATATGTCTTGTCGTAATGTAACTTCCATAAGAACCGAGTACCAATCCAAATATTAAAACACTACTACAAAAAGGGGCAAAAGGGGCGGGTAATTTGGCCATAAGGGGTGGTTTTTAGCCCGCCCCATATGGCTACGCACCTTATGATATATTTTCATATGGTGCGGTTTCATAAGGGGGTGGTTTTTGAACCGCCCCTTGTGTACATTGATAAGGGGCGGCTTTCGAACCCCCCTTATGTACATCAATAAGGGGAGGCCTTTAAATCCCCCCTTATGTACATCAATAAGGGGTGGTTTTAAACCCCTCTTATGTACATCAATAAGAGGCGGTTTTTAAACCCCCCCTTATGTTCAAATAATGAAGAAAAAAAATTTATTGTTTAATATCGAGAAATATTTTCCTGTACAAACCGCTCAATCAACCAAAAATTATAAGATTGCGTATCAAATGTTTCATATATTAAAGTATCATACATTGTGTATCAAACGTTCAAAATCAATTCAATATACGGCATCTAGACAAAAAGCACGTATATACACCAAAAATTCTCAAGATAATATCATCAAGTCAACATAAATAAATCAAAATCATCACCGTTTTAACTAAAACGCTTGTCAATCACTTCCGACGTCAATTGTAAGACTATATCATCAAGCTCTTCCGTTGGAATAATCCCTTGTGTATTCCATAACTAAAAACAAATAGATAAAAAAATTGTAAGTATATAATCTACTATTATGTTTAATAAAATATATAAAATCTTACACAGATGGGGAAATCATGCTTAACATGATTAACAAAGTCCATCATATACTTGATAACCATCAAGCCACATTCCCAATCACCTTTTGGTTGCAAACACTGCATATTATTCAAATCAATTTAGAAAAATTATTTTCTAATCAATTATAAGTATTGATGGATCACATACGTTAACCATTGCCCATTTCCACGCTTTAGAATCATTTCTTTTCTCTTTTCCAAAAATTTCTTGTAGTATTTGAATAAGACGATATTGTTTCACGCATTTTCCCTCGCTTTTTATGGAGTCCACAACGTACCCGCAATGCAAAAATGTATCCATAATGATAAACACCCAATGATTACTACAAAAATAAAAGTTAGCGTGTGTGTATATATATATATATATATATATATATATATATATATATATATATATATATATATATCATTGTATGATGGTATATATTACCTTTGAATGTAAGATGCAAGAATGAAACGTTTATCCATATGTTGAGATACACTAATTATGTGTATTTGAACTTCATCCTTTTGATGAATACATTTTTGAGCCTCTATTTCGGTTGGGTCAAAAAAAGAGCATTTGGACTTTCGCATTTCATAGAAATGCCTTAAATCAAAAGAAATGAAATCACAATTTTAATATTTAACATTAAAGAAGTAGATTATATTATTAAACTACAATTAATGCATGATATGTTACACCAAAATTGTAATAACAACTTACATTGCAAACCAATAAAATATTGACATGTCAAGCCAACCTTTGATGAATATTTGTGCCACCTCGGTTAATGGAATAGCTTGCGTTTTCGGCTCGGGCTACATCCCGTGAGGTGCATCAACAATAATTGCAGGCTTCTTCCCTACGGCCAAAAATAATTCCTCAAACATGCTTTGAAACGGTTTACGACTTAGTTTGACTTTATCTATGGCCAAAACTAACTCGGGATCAACATATTCGGGCTCGGGGGGGGGGGGGGGGGTTGGGGCGAAGGTGGATAAAAATAAAAATAATAAGATCCAAATTAACTTTTACACAACAAATAAAAATAATTATTATTTAAAACTAAAATCTATTGTAATAAATAAAAAAATATACATTTATTGCATATCGTGGCCACTAAACGATCTGCAAAGTCATGGTTTCAACAATTTTAACTTCATCTGTTTTTGCAACTTTATAAACCATCAAATTCTTGTATTTTTCATTTATAAGATCCACATTTACTTTTACACAACCCTCGGTTATTCGCCCACAATAAAGGTCACTTAACTGGTGCGGCCACGCTTCACCATAAGCCACTGTCACCATCTCGTCAGCCACTTTCATTTGCAACTCACATGTTGTGTGAGTTTACAACATAATATCAATAATATTCAAGTATTGCATAAGAATTAATAGTACTTAAAATCATAATACCTTAAATCATAATACTTAAGTTTTTTTAACCTATGAATGATATTACCTCGATAGGTGGATAATTGACCCGTGCATCAGAGCCACAACTAGTTCCATGTGGCACCGTGTCGAACTGTGATACTGAGTCCGCATCATGGTTCACATTTTTAAACAATCTGTCGTGAATATGAGTACGACCTATAAACACAATGTAGTCAAACATATGCAAAAAATATATATTAACAAATTGGTATAATTCTTACCAATAAGATTAGACACAGTCCGTGCACGCCCCCATGCTCGGGGCCGACGACTCTAACTAGCGGGTCATCCTTATTTTGATGATAAGTCTCGTTCGCTTTCATTTCCAGCTCTACGTTGCACTATAAAAAATGTGTTAAAGATTAAAACTATTGTATTAACAAATCATTTACCAACTCAAAGAACATAATTACTTACCAACTTAACTCCAATTTCAATTGCAAAAGGAGTAAGTTCATACTCATTTGTTTCATTGTTTAATTCAGCAGTAGCCATTAAAAACCATCTAGAATGTGGGTTAGTAATGTCTTTAAAAACACTGTATTTGGTTACCAGTTGAGGCCAAATATATTCTTTTTTTTTCCTTAAACTCAACCCACCCACTCCGTCCAATGTGAAGCATGTGTTTGTTTAGGGCATTAGCAACCTTTGCTTGTTAGTAAAAATGTTAGTAAAAATATATAATAAACAACATATAAAAAAAATTCAATCATACCTCAAATTCAACACTAGTTTTTTGTGCAACAAAATCATCCCAATGATCACGGTTAAGAAATTGATATGTATCACAAGCATTTATAACTTTTTGTACAAAATGCTTGTTAAGATCATGTCTCCAATGTTTCATAGCCCATTTCTTCATAAAGTTCTTGGGAGCATCATTTTCAATCATCCAAAAAGCCTAACATTTAAAAAGAAGTAAGTTAAATATAATGTTTAATTAATAAGTAATTCATGATTCTAAGTTAAAATATAACACGTGCCTTGGCTTGTAACCATAGTCTTTAAAAATCTTCAGCCTCGAATTTTGACATAGGAATATGATATGAAAAGGTATGCTTCAGTTTAGTAGCATACCAAGACTTAAAATTTTAAGCCATGGTATCCGTCGATTGACCATCTTTATTTAATCTTAACAATTTTATTTTGTCCTTTGGTATCTCTTTTGAAGAAGAAGCAGGACCACGTTTTCTTTTTTGTGATGACATTCCTATACAATGTAAAAGAAGTATTAAGTTATTATTGTTTCTATATATTACAATACACATATATACATATTAAAAGTCAAGATATAATATACTAAAGGAGCACTGTACAACAACAAAATCACCACAATATATATTCAACACTAAAATAAAAAAAGCCATTACCCCACCACACAAATGCCAATACATCCATACACATTTAATAAACGACCCGTACACTACAAATTTAATATTCAATAGCCCCACCATATACCCAACACTATATATACAGTTTCAAACATATAGAACGATATAAAGAACTACCTTAACTCGAGAGATACAACCGGGGTTGTGCAGACGGTGGTGGACAAGCGACGGTGGTGGGGGCTGCGCTGAAGGAATACCGAAGGAAGGGGGAGGTAGTGGTGGAGAAAGGGCGGTCGTGGAGCAGAGGCGGGTGTGGGGGGCTGTGACGAAGGAAGAAATAGGAGGGGGAGGCGGTGGTGGAGAAGGGGCGGGGGTGGGGGCTGCGACGAAGGAAGAAATAGGAGGGGAGGCGGTGGTGGAGAAGGGGCGGGGGCGGGGGGCTATACCGAAGGAAGAAATAAGGTGGGGAGGCCATGGTGGAGAAGGGGCGGGTGTGGGGGGTTGCACCAAAGGAAGAAAAGAAGAGGGGGAGGAGGTGGTGGAGAAGGGCAGGGGTGGGGGGCTGCACCGAAGGAAGAAATAGGAGGGGGAGGCGGTGGTGGAAGACCCAAAGAGTGAGGACGGTGGTGGAAGAGCCGAGTGGAAGTTGGGGTGAAGTGGAGGCGACTTTTGGGAGGGAAAACAAAATTTTTGGTGTTATATGTGACCGAAAGAGGCGGGCATGGGCTCATAAGGGGCGGGTATAGGCTCATAAGGGGCGGCTTTTTTATTGTATTATAAGGGGCGGTTTTTTCGTGATATAAGGGGCGGGTTTGGGTTAAAAGGGGCGGTTTTTTTCGTGTTATAAGGGGTAGTTTTGGGTCAAAAGGGACGGTTCTGGAGATCTAAAGGGGTGGGTACTTTTATTTTAATTGATTTGATGTATATTTTAAAGGAGACATATATAAATTTAATACAACTATGTATAAAAATAAACGATTAAAATAAGTTTTTACATAACAACACATTCACATACATAATAATAATTTCTTCTTAATTAAGATAAACTTCATCGATATGATCATGTAAAATTCCAGTGCGGTTGATATGATCCGGCTCTTCAATACCTACCGAAAATGGCGGTAGATCATCAAACTGGTTGTATTCCTCTTCGTTACTAACATTGTCTACGCCAAGAATACGTCGTTTACCTTGAAAAATGATGTGATATAGTGGATTGCTAGGGTCTTTGACAAAGAAAATTTGTGTGACATGTTTTGCCAAAACGAAAGGATGAGATTTATACCCCTTGGTGGTAAGGTTGACTAGTGTAAAACCATATTTATCAACTTGGACACCTTTAAGGTTACAAACCCACTTACATTTAAACACCGGAACAGTAAGACCTACATCATATTCCATTTCCTAAATTTCTTGTATAACACCGTAATAGGAGTTTTTTTCGATTGTTTTCAAGGTATGTAACACCCGAAAATTTATTAAAAAGGAAAAGAAAAGAAGAGTAAAAAAGAAGAAAAAGTGAAACATTTCAAAGTAGAGGGGGTTAAAGTGTGCAAGTGCAAACTTGTCTATTATGGGTTCAAAAAGCAGGGGATGGCCGCACACCCCCATTTCACCTTTCTGCTTTCGGCTGCAAGAAGAGAAGAAGAAGTTTCAACCGGATTTTTTTGTGATAAAGCTAAATTCTCCTAGAAGGTGAGGTTTTCTTGTATTTTCTGTTTGGTTTCAGTTGGATTCGAGCTGCTGGACCAATTTTTATGTGTTCTTTTATGTTTGGCTGCTTGTTTTTTTGCGTGATTAGGTGCTAGAACTACCAATTGCTCTCGGTCTGAAGAAGTCTTGCTCGAAAGCTGCTAGAGGTGAGTTCTAGATCCCCTCTTTTACTTGTTTTATACTCGTTTGGGGCTGATGTGCATATTTAGTGAAGTTTTACAAACTAAAATTTGAATTTCTCTTTTTTGCAACTGAATTTATATGTGTTATCTGTTTTAAATGACTTATTCGTTGCTGTGTAGTGGTAATCTATGTTCTAAGTGCTTAGCATGATAGATCGATACTAAGGACATATTAGAATGATGATTGAGAACTAGAAATAGCATAAGTTTTATTGCAGGTTGGTTTTAAACATCCGCATTTACTGAGTGTTCAACCACATTGGTTGAATGTTCCCTCGCATAAGTCTTTTGTTCATCCGCATTTGCTGGTCTTCATCCGCATTTGTTGAACTTCAACCGCGTTGGTTTTTTGTTCAATAGCCAAGTATTTTGTTTATCCGCATTTAGTATTGTTCATCCGCATTTGGACTTGTTCATCCGCATTTGGACATGTTGATCCGAATTTGGTTCACCCGCATATCTTAAGACAGAATATTTTCTGAGATTTTCATCCGCATTTGCTTGTCCGCATTTGCTGAACATTCAGCCACATTGGCTTGTGTTCATCTGCATTTCTTGGGCGCTTAGGATTTTTCTGGAATCTTGGGAAGTAGAATGTAGTGTTAAGTTCTGGAATGTTAAAAGTGAAAGAATATGATAATGAAAGTGGAACGTAATGAGCGAATGAAAAGTTTTGCAAGTAAATAAAAGGAGGTTCACAACTCATTGAGGGGTTGTTAGCTCAATTGTGTGCGGTTTAGCTAACCCATGAGGATGCACACAGGGGTCAATCTTTGTGATTGACTAATATATACGAAACGCGACCCTTGTCGCTTGCCCCGGTACTGGTGTCAGGCTTCGTGCGCAATGTTAGGGGTCTATTTATAGACTTCGGCCCAGTATCCGCTTCGTGCACAATGTTTGGGGTATGGCATATGACATTGGTCCAGAAGAAAGTGAAAGATAATAATGAAAAGTACGAAAACAAATGATTATGATGGATAAATATTATCTAATTGTATGTATGATGGGTGATCACGATTAAAAGTAAAGGATAAGTTTTAACAAAAGCAAAGTATTTTATTTATAAAACTAGAACTCACTCAGCAACGCTGACTTTTTATATGCATTTTCAGTTGGCAGGTAATGATATTGCTGAGGATGGCACGGGGGTGAAGCTACTTGGCAAGCAAAGACTGGCATCCATTTCATGCAGATATAATGTTGTTGTTTTGTAATGCAACTAAATATTCTTTTGTAACTTTAATCAACAATGTATTATTTAGAGAAAGTAATTATTAATGCATGAAATAGTTTTTTTTATAATTCTTCCGCTGCAATATTTTCTTATGTTAATATATTTTAAATGAGATTTTAGTAATGAATGTTGCTATGAAAGACCAACTGTGGGGTTTCCGGGTTCCGGGCCTTACAAGTTGGTATCAAAGCCAAAGTTTAAGAGAAATGGGTAAATTATTTTCAACCCCTAAACTTAAACTGGGACTAAATGAAAGGATGCCAGCCCAAGTAGCTACGTGCCATCAGGTAAATTTTCATGAAGTTAACCGGTATTTTATGCGTGCGTTGCTTGATTTATGTGCTCTTAGTAGATTTGGATACTGATGTAGTCAGGATAGAAAATATTTGGGGGATGAAGAGTAAAGTAAGTGGCTAATCATAACTGGCCACTGTAATTAGGGACTTACTATACTTGACATAATCTGAGCTATTACCTTGAATGACAGTGTTGGTGTTTGAATCTTATAGTGTTTAGAGATGGCTGGTGGTAGATCTTCGAAGGCTTCTCGAGGTGGAGTACGGGTTGGTCGTGGTGCTGGATCGTGTACCATGAGGAATAGGGCTAAGACAGCCGAAATGACTCCTACAGAGCCCGAGCTTCATCACCAGGAAGGCAGTGATAAGAGTGCTAATATGAGAGCCTCTGTGAAGGAGGCAGTAGTGGAGGAAGTTCATCGGGTCATGCAGACGATTCTGCCGTCTGTGGTGACTGAGGTTATTAGAGCCGTGAGAGAGGATGAGAAGAAAGAGAAGGAGAGAAGGAAGACTGTTGGGAAAGGGGGCAAGGAGAGAGGTTCTGGTGAAGGGGAACAACTAGAAACTGAGATGGTTGTCTCCAGTGATGAAAAGAAAGAAGAAGCAGTGCAGGAAACTGCAAAGGGGTGCAGCTATGGGGCATTTCAAAAATGCAAGCCCCCGACCTTCGATAGGAATGGAAATGCTACTGCTGCTCACCGATGGGTGAGAGAGATAGAGGCGGTACTTGATATTAGAGAGTGCTGAGAGGATCAAAAGGTGAAGTTCGCTACCCACTCATTTGTGGACTCGGCCTTATGCTTGTGGGGCAATATTGTCCAGGCCGAGGGTAGCAGGGCGATTAGGAGAATCAGGTGGAGTGAACTAAAGAAGATGGTGATCGAGGAGTTTTGTACACACAGGGAACTCGACAGATTGAGAAAGAGTTCCTATAGTTGGAGGTGGGATCCATGACACACCAGCAGTACACGACTAAGTTCAACGAGATGGCAAGGCTGGTACTAGATCAGGTGACGCTTGTGTCAAGAAAGATCAATAGGTACATCCAGGGTTTGTTGGCGGATATATGTAGGCACAAGATCGTCGCCCGGCCGAGTACGTTTAGGTCCGTGGTTGATCTGGCGGGGAGGTTGTATGATGAAAGGAAGGAGATAACAGTAGTGGAAATGAGTAAGAAGGGTGGTGGTGACAGGAACTGAAACAGAAAACAATTTGGTCATGGTGGTTTTAACCCGAACAACAAAAAGGCAAGGGTGGATGACCGGAGGGTAGTGTCGGCGGGTACAGGGACGAAGAGGTGTAGTAAGTACGGGAAGGAACATATGGAAGAGTGTAAGAGGGGACTGAACGTCTGCTTCAAATATGGGAGGCCTGGTCATATGGCGAGGGATTGTAGGGTGATGAGGTGCTACAACTGTGGTGAAGAGGGCCATCTGAGCAGGGATTGCAAGAAACCGAGGGCTGAGAACTCCGGGGCGAGAAAGGGGATCGAGAAGGAGAAGGAAGGGCAGAGGGCAAAAGCCAGAGCATTTACTATGACCCGGGAGGAGGCTAGGATAGACCCCAATGTTGTGTCAGGTACCTTCCTAGTAAACCAAATTTGTGCCTCTGTGCTTTTTGATTCTGGTGCTAGTAAGAGTTTTATTTCTACTGCCTTCTGTGATAAGTTTCTTGTTAGGAGTAGAAAGATTGATGAGCCCTTCGATGTAGAAACTGCCATTGGTAAGTCTACTAGAATTTCTGATCTGATTGAGGATTATGACATAGGCGAATTCGATGTGGTTCTAGGGATGGCCCTAGGCGGATTCGATGTGGTTCTAGGGATGGATTGGCTAGTCGCAAGAAGATGATTCGATTGACCGCGCCTGATGAGAGTTCGGTGACGATTTACGAAGATAGGGTCAGTACGGTTCCAAAGGTAATTTCAATGGTGGTGGCAGAGAAGTGCATGAGACGTGGATGTAGTGCCTACCTGGCTTATGTGAAAGATGTGGATGTGTCAGTACCATGATTGTCCAACATACCGGTCATGTGTAACTTCCCAGACGTATTCCCGAAGGATCTACCAGGTGTGCCATCGGACCGCGAGATTGATTTCCAGATCAATTTTATACCTGGTGCCCAACCTGTTGCCAAGGCACCGTATCGACTAGCTCCCTTCAAGATGAAGGAACTGATGGTCCAGTTGCAAGAGTTGCCGGATAAGGGGTTCATCCGACCGAGTATCTATCCCTGAGGTAGCGGGTATCTATTCTTGATCGTAACCTTGTTCAGTTCTCTATAGTCAATGCACATTCGAAATGTGCTATCCTTCTTCTTAACAAACAGAACTGGCGCTCCCCAAGGCGACAAGCTCGGTCGAATAAACCCTTTATTCAATAATTCTTGTAGTTCGTTAGGAGCTAACCAGTAAGGTGCTCTCATGATCGGAGTGGATCCGGTAGTTAGATCAATCTGGAACTCAACTTGACGATGAGGTGGTAATCCAAGTAGATCCTCTGGAAACACCTCAGGAAAGTCACGAAGGAAAGGGATATCCTCTATCCTCTTTCCTTCTAGTTTCTTATTAGTGAGGAGTGCTAATATAGCTAATCGACCCTTACGTAGCAACTTCTGTGCTTTCATGTATGATATGATGCCCATCACTGCACCACATCATTCACCTCTGACCGAGAGAACTTCTTCGCCAATAGGGATTCGTATAATCTTTTCGCGACAAATGACTTCCGCCTGCTTCTCAGAAAGCCAATCCATGCCGACTACTACATCAAAGCTCCTGAGTGTAACAGGCATGAGATATATGTCAAAGGTATGTCTAGCAAGTTCTATCTTGCAACCCATAAGGATATGTGTCACGTGAACCTGCTTACCGTCAGCTACCTCTACGGTGTAACTAGATTCTAACGCTGAGGGCACATCACTTAAGAGACTACTAAACTTAGTGGAGATGAAACTTCTATCGGCTCCAGTATCAAATTGTACGGTAGGAAAACGACCGTTAACAGAGAATTTACCAGTAATAGTATTAGGGTCTTTTAGAGCTTCACCTAAACCGATGACAAAAGCTCTTCCTTTTGCCCCATTGTTGTTTCCACCGTTATTGTTGCCATTGCCATTGTTGGTGTTGTTGTTGTTGTTGCCATTGTTGTTGTTGTTGTTTACACCATTTTCGTTCTTCCTCGGCTGTGGACAGTTTCTCCTGAAATGGCCCTCTTTCCCGCATTCAAAACAACCTTTTGGCGTTTCTTGAGGTTGTTGAGGCTTCCTCATCAATTCACCACGGCAATCCTTCGCGGCGTGTCCAACTTTACAACAACGCTGGCATCGGAAACTATCACACCTGCCGGTGTGGTGGTAATTGCATCGGTTGCATTTGGGATTTTTCCCAACATAGCCTCCTTGTCCCTGTGGTGCTGAAGATGACTTATTAAAGTTATGATTGTTATCGAACTTTATTTGCTGTTGGTGAGGTTGGTGCTTCTGAACGTACTGCTGCTGTTGTTGTTGCTGGTTGCTGGAGGATGAGCCTTTATCACCAATATTCTCCCACTTACGTTTGTTATTGGGTACGCTAGCCACTGCACTCCGCTTGGGTAATCTTCCCTGCTCTACTGCCTGGTCAGTCAACCTATGGGCCAACTGGATAGCCTGCTGTATGGTGTCAGGATTGGAAGCAGTCACCATACTCTGAATCTCAGGGACCAGTCCACGTATGTAATGCTCAACCCTTTTGTGCATCTCATTAAGCATCCCTGGGCATAGTGTGGCCAACTCATGAGACCGTGTAGTATAGGCCTCAATCTCGGAACCTTGCATCTTGAGCTGCCAGAACTCAATTTCCAACTTCTGTACTTCATCACGGGGGCAATACTCCTCCGTTATCATTGTTTTGAATTTAGCCCAAGGTAAGTCATTAGCCATATCCTGGCCTAGCATTTGCACCTGTGCATTCCACCAGGAGAGAGCTGCGCCTTCAAGTGTTCCAGTTGTAAACTTCACTTGGTCAGCGGGCGGATAGTTACACTTCACGAAAACCAATTCAGTCTTCTCAAACCATCTCACTAGTCCCACAGCTCCTTCAGTCCTGTTGTAGGTATGGGGCTTGCAATCCATAAAGGATTTGTAGGTACAAGGTGGGGGTCCTGTTCCGTCAAAGCAAAACATTAGTTGAGTATCCCGGACGCAACAGAGATATCGATTAGATCACTGGTATCATTTACCTGCTGGCTGTCCTGTTTGTGCAGCAGCCGCTGCCGCCTGAACATGTTCGTTAATCAGAGCTGCCAACTCAGCAGGAGTCATGTTGATAGCACCAGCACCACGTCCACCGGCATCACGTCCACCGGCACCACGTCCACGACCACGTCCACCTCCTCTATCGCGTCCGTCCATATTTCACTTTACATTCACAAATACAATAGTGAGTAACATCTAACACTTTAATCTTATTGAAGTATGGTAAATAGTAAGAAATAATGAATTTGCCACAATCACAACATTTATAACCAAAAATAATAACCAAAGATAAATAAATTGTAAATGATTCACAAAATATTTCATCAATGTCAAAATTTTAGTTTTTCAGTTGGGTGGGAAACAACCCTTCCCACATAGGTTTCAAAAGGAAAGAAACACTATATAGTCCAAGTCATATAAAAGTAGAATCAGTCCAACACGTCAGATCCGTCACTGTCTTCTTCCATTTCTTCCGGTTCTTCTTCAGGGGCTTCCTCCGGTTCCTCTTCCAGGTCTTCCTCTTCAGGGTCTGCCACAGGTGCAGGGGCTTTAGCAACCTGAAGTGCTGCTAGCTGTGCCTCGAGTTCGGCAAACCTATCGTCTATCACTATGTTCTGATGATCCTGCGCGCCCATGCGCTCAGTATGCGTTAGCACATTGCCTGCCAAAGTATGATGTCCACCAATGTCCATCGAGAGTCGCTCCTGGAGCGTCTCTACCTGGTAGCGCAATTGATACATCTCAGATCGTAAGGCAGAGTTCTCATCCGTGAGTCCTCTAATCCGCTGTCGCTCCGTGTCTAGAGTGGCCACTAAAGCTGCAAACGCCTGCTCGAGAGGGATGTCCAAGGTAGGAAGAGTAGGCAATGTAGAGGCTGTCGATGACCTAGTCCTAGGTCGGGTAGGAGCTACAGGTGGTACACGCTCTCTATAAGCCATACGGTTTATGTAGGTGGGGTAGAAATCCCAGTTCCACGAGGGATCGAGCTCAGGGGGTATAAAAGGCTGATCCCAGTCTATCTCGCTAGGAGGATAAGGATGTCGGGGCTAGTTAAATCCCTTATCAGGTACGGGAGAAGTAGGAGATGACTCAGATCGCGCCGATCTCTTGCCCAAATCACGGGATGACGATGCCATGCTGCGAAGTACGTGATGCGTATGCCAATGAGTATACAGTAAGGAAGTAAGTGACGAGTAACTAACAAACTGTGCGGTTATAGTCTAATGTGTATGTAACCTAGTTCCCTATAACCAATGGCTCTGATACCAATCTATCACACCCTCAAAATCCACTTGTGGGGTTTTACCGCAAGGCGTGTGACAAACCAGGATCTTAGTCATTAGTTACTCAGAACGACTCTATATGAACATACAACCAAAATCAGAGTTTAACTTTAAAACGATGCTGAAGCATTTAACAAACATGAAAACCAGAATAATGTAACACAATGTAAACATGCGCAAATACGCGCTTAACGTTGTGCAAAACAAATACATAAATGCTTAACAACCAAAACCAACAAAGGGTTCCAATAATGCTGACATCTACAATGCTGACCCGTGAATGTGCACCTATGCAATAGTAACTTCAACCTGAGAATAGCATACTAAAAGAGTCAACACAACGATTGGTGAGTTCAAGATTTTTAGTAAAACATAACTGTATCAGTATAAAATATAAGAGTAAAATATAAGAGTGCATGAATTAGATAGCTAGTCTAAATTCACAAGTAATAATCATAGTGATTTCGCGATCAAAGCTGACTGTGTTTCGTTTGTTGCCTCCCATCTCGACTTACCAGGTCGTGACAATGTTTATGTTAGGACAAAATTGCACCCGTTTGACCTCGAGTCGAATAGGTGGGGCTCGTCAGACCCAGTATGTCATACATGGTTATCTTACAAGTTGTTCACGTATGTCACTTCAACAACCACTTGTTCTACCTAGATCATCATACAACTAGATTGTCATACAACTCATGCGAATCTCAAGTAATCATCATGCTCAACATAATTATATCATAACTAATGCATTATACATAGAGTCCAATCATGCACCACATGCCATGTGAAGCCATTCACGACTTCACACCCTAAACCCTGCCAATCCTACTAAGTAGGGGCCTCAGATTCGCACGCGTGTATGACTATCATTATCACATTATTCAACAAGATTCATGCCAATCAACCTATCCAACAATGATCTATTACAATTCCCAAACATGATCCTATAATCTCCCAACATAATCCATCATTACATATATAACTACTAACCACATTCCCACATGATCAACCAAGCATCCATATGTCTAATTTAACACACTCCATCACATTCAACATCATCAATGAACATACTAACATGATCCTAACTTTACAAACATGCCCAATTTAACATATCCAAGATTCTATACAATTAAAGTTTCCCTTTTGGGAAAGTACAACCCAAAATCTATCTAACAACCAATACCTCAATGAATTTATTAACATTATGCCTAATCAAGTCCATGCTATCATCTAGATATGTTCAACACCACCAAATCATCATAATTCACAATTCCCATAATCAAAAAGTTTCTACTTAAGGCAAGCATGAACTACAAGATCAATTCTTGGATTTCTAGCATAACTATCATCATCCTAACATTCATATAACATCATTAACATACTAACATCATCAATTCATCATCCATTCATCAATTTCATGCAATAAAGTTTCTATTCATAGTAATGTATGAACAACGCATTAAAATCATGAACTTCTTGCATAATCCACGTAAACCATCAACAATACTATCTAACCAACATCATACATTCATCAAACTAATCAAAAATCGACATCCAAGCATCAAAGTCGACGAGGGTTCGGCCAAAACATAAAAACCATGGAAAAACCACAAAACCTAACCTTTAATCACGTATTGGACAAGGATTGATACTTCTAACGTGTTGTATTGCTTGGAATCAACCAAAATCGACCACCAATTGCTTGTTCTTGCTTGAATTTCGAAGTGTGTGTGTGTATAGATGATGATCGCGGCCGAATGGGTATGGGAGGGGGCTAGGGTTAGTTTTTTTTATTTAATTTATCAATATTACCACTTAACCCCTATAGTTTTACATTTTATTAAAACTAAGCTTTTAATTACTTTTTAAAAGGTTTTAACTTACTAATATAAATATTATTAATTAACAATAATAATCATATGCATTATTTTCACTAGTCACAAATTACATGAATTAAATACACACGTTGGCACGTTACACAATAAAATCCACAAATAATATTTAAATCGCGTAAGCACAACTAATAACCAACATTATTAGTTAAATAATTATATGTTCATCATCATTAATTATTATTAAGTCACCAACATCCAACGACAACTAGTGTGTGCTCACGACACGTGTATGCAAGACCTAACGAAACTAACGGAGTTTGGTAACGGAAAATTACCGGATGTCACATTATCCCCATGTTGAAAGAATTTTCGTCCCGAAAATTGCATTACATGGTATGTGTTCCATCACTGGTCTACTGTATTGGCACAAAGTAATCGAGTGAGTTTTGGGTGAGTTGTCACATCATCCTCATGTTGAAAGAAATTTCATCCCGAAATTTAAATCAATACCTTCGCCGGCTGGCATTGTCTTTTCGAATAGTTGAGGATACTTAAGCTTCATCTGGTCCTCATGTTCCCATGTGAATTCCGGTCCACGTCTCGAGTTCCAACGAACTTTGACTATGGGTATTTTGCTTTGCTTAAGCGTCTTTACTTCACGATCCATCACCTCGACTGGTTCCTCAATGAAGCGTAATTGTTCATCTACTTGCACTTCCTCAAGAGGTACTACTATTGTTTCATCGGTTAAGCACTTCTTCAAGTTTGAGACATGAAATACATCATGAATTCCACTCAGTGAATCAGGTAAGGCTAATCGATAGGCCACTGGACCTATTCTTTCCAATATCTCAAATGGTCCAACATATCTCGGATTTAGCTTTCTTCTTTTGCCAAACCGAATAACGCCTTTCCATGGTGAGACTTTCAATAAGACTTTGTCACCAACCTAAAATTCTAGAGGTTTCCGTCGCTTATCTGCATAGCTTTTCTGTCTGTCGCGCGCTGCAGCCATACGGTTCCTTATCTGTACAATCTTCTCAGTGGTCTCGTGCACTAGCTCGGGACCCGTTAGCTGACTATCACCAATTTCAGCCCAACAAACTGGTGATCTACATTTTTGCCCATACAAAGCTTTAAAAGGTGCTGCCTTTATGCTGGTGTGATAACTATTGTTGCAAGAAAATTCCACTAATGGTAGGTGAACTTCCCAGTTATTCCCGAAGTCAATCACACAAGCACGTAGCATGTCTTATAGTGTCTGTATAGTACGCTCACTTTGACCATCAGTTTGTGGATGATAAGCAGTACTCATGTCAAATCGCGTACCTAAAGATTTCTATAATGATTGCCAGAAGTGCGATGTAAAACGAGCATCGCGGTCAGAAATAATTGAGACTGGTACACCATGTCTTGAAACTATTTCCTTCAGATAGAGTCGTGTTAACTTCTCCATTTTGTCCGTTTCCTTTATCGCCAAGAAATGAGCGGACTTCGTTAATCGGTCTACGATAACCCATATCGTGTCACAACCAGTAGGAGTCCGTGGTAGTTTGGTAATGAAATCCATTGAGATTTGCTCCCACTTCCACATAGGGATCTCAAGTTGTTGTAATAGTCCAGATGGTTTCTGATATTCCACTTTTATCTTCGAACAGGTCAGACACTTACTCATATATGTAGCTACATCCGCTTTCATGTTAGGCCACCAATAGTGCGCCTTCAGGTCATGATACATCTTGTTAGATCCAGGATGTATAGAGTACTTAGACTTGTGTGCCTCACTCATGACCAAGTCCCTCAGATTTCTATGCAGAGGTATCCAGAGTCTGTCCATGAAATAAGGAATCCCATCCGCTTTCACTTCAAGCTGTTTGTCCATTCCTTGTAAGGATTTGGACCCAATGTTTTCTGCTTTCAGAGCTGCGGT
The DNA here is from genome assembly GCA_025506505.1 of Flaveria sonorensis. Lineage (NCBI taxonomy): Eukaryota > Viridiplantae > Streptophyta > Magnoliopsida > Asterales > Asteraceae > Flaveria > Flaveria sonorensis. The sequence continues at coordinate 40,299,340 of CM046431.1, read as the reverse complement.
CTGAGCCTCTCGGATTTGTTCAGGTAACTGTGTGCTAATCGTAAGTTGCAGAGCTCGCACACGTCGAGGCTTAGCAGTTTCTTTTCTACTCAGCGCGTCAACAACTACATTAGCTTTTCCCGGATGGTATTTGATAGCACAATCATAGTCATTCAACAATTCCACCCAGCGTCTTTGCCTCATATTCAATTCCTTTTGCTTAAAGATGTGCTGAAGACTCTTGTGATCAATGTAAATCGTGCACTTGGTACCGTACAAGTAATGTCTACAGATCTTTAAGGCAAAAACTACCGCACCCAGCTCCAAGTCATGGGTGGTATAGTTCTTCTCATGAACCTTCAGTTGTCTCAAAGCATAAGCTATCACTTTACCTCGCTGCATCAAGACACAACCAAGTCCTTGAACAGAAGCATCAAAATAAACTACAAAGTCATCACTTCCCTCCGGTAATACCAATATCGGCGCGCTACACAGCTTCTGCTTCAGTAACTGGAAAGCGGACTCTTGACTATCACCCTATTTATATAGTGTTCCTTTATGAGTCAAATCCGTGAGAGGTTGTGCAATCTTGGAAAATCCTTCAATGAACCATCGATAATATCCTGCCAGTCCAAGAAACTGTCGTATCTCACTAGGCGTCTTGGGAGCTGACCAATTCTTTATCGCATCAATCTTCACTGGATCGACATGTATCCCTTTCTCATTAACAATATGTCCCAAGAATTGCAATTCATGTATCCAGAAATCACACTTAGAAAACTTGGCGTACAGTTGTTCTTTCCTGAGTAATTCTAGGATTAAAAGTAAGTGCTCCTCATGTTCTTCCTTGGCCCTTGAGTAGATCAATATGTCATCAATAAACACAATAACAAACTAATTGAGATAGGGTTTGCACACACGATTCATGAGGTCCATGAATAAGGCTGGTGCATTCGTCAACCCGAATGGCATGACCAAGAACTCGTAATGACCATAACGTGTACGGAAAGTTGTCTTCGAGATGTCCTCCTCTCGAACTCTCAGTTGATGGTACCCAGACCTCAAGTCAATCTTAGAATAGTATCCTGATCCTTGAATTTGATCGAACAAATCATCTATACGAGGTAGCGGGTATCTATTCTTGATCGTAACCTTGTTCAGTTCTCTATAGTCAATGCACATTCGAAATGTGCCATCCTTTTTCTTAACAAACAGAACTGGCACTCCCCAAGGCGACGAGCTCTGTCGAATAAACCCTTTATCTAATAGCTCTTGTAGTTGAGCAGATAATTCTTGTAGTTCGTTAGGAGCTAACCGGTAAGGTGCTCTCGTGATCGGAGCGGCTCCGGGAGTTAGATCAATATGGAACTCAACTTGATGATGAGGTGGTAATCCAGGTAGATCCTCTGGAAACACCTCAGGAAAGTCACGAATGACAGGGATATCCTCTATCCTCTTTTCTTCTGGTTGCTTATCAGTGACGAGTGCTAATATAGCTAATCGACCCTTACGTAGCAACTTCTGTAATTTCATGTATGATATGATGCCCATCACTGCACCACACCGTTCACCTCTGACCGAGAGAACTTCTTCACCAACAGGGATTCGTATAATCTTTTCGCGACATATGACTTCCTCCTTCTTGTCGGAAAGCCAATCCATGCCGACTACTACATTAAAGCTCCCGAGTGTAACAGGCATGAGATCTATGTCAAAGGTATGTCCAGCAAGTTCTATCTTGCAACCCATAAGGATATTTGTCACGTGAACCTGCTTACCGTCAGCTAGCTCTACGGTGTAACTTGATTCTAACACTGAGGGCACATCACTTAAGAGACTACTAAACTTAGTGGAGATGAAACTTCTATCGGCTCCAGTATCAAATAGTACGGTAGCAAAACGACCGTTAACAGAGAATTTACCAGTAATAGTATTAGGGTCGGTTAGAGCTTCACCTGAACCGATGACAAAAGCTCTTCCTTTTTCCCCACTGTTGTTGCCACTGTTATTGCTGCCATTGCCATTGATGGTGTTGTTGTTGTTGCCATTATTGTTGTTGTTGTTTCCACCATTTCCGTTCTTCCTCAGCTGTGGACAGTTTCTCCTGAAATGGCACTCTTTCCTGCATTCAAAACAACATTTTGGCGTTTCTTGAGGTTGTTGAGGCTTCCTCATCAATTCACCACGGCAATCCTTCGATGCGTGTCCAACTTTACCACAACGCTAGCATCGGAAACTATCACACCTGCCGGTGTGGTGGTAATTGCATCGGTTGCATTTGGGATTTTTCCCAACATAGCCTCCTTATCGCTGTGGTGCTGAAGATGACTGATTAAAGTTACGATTGTTATTGAACTTTCTTTGCTGTTGGTGAGGTTGGTGCTTCTGAACGTACTGCTGCTGTTGTTGTTGCTGGTTGCTGGAGGATGAGCCTTTATCACCAGTATTCTCCCAATTACGTTTGTTATCGGGTACGCTAGCCAATTCAACCCGCTTGGGTAATCTTCCCTGCTCTACTGCCTGGTCAGTCAACCTATAGGCCAACCAAATAGCCTCCTGTATGGTGTCAGGATTGGAAGCAGTCACCATACTCTGAATCTTGGGCATCAGTCCACGTATGTAATGCTCAACCCTTTTGTGCATCTCATTAACCATCCCTGGGCATAGTGTGGCCAACTCATGAGACCATGTAGTATAGGCCTCAATCTCGGAACCTTGTATCTTGAGCTATCAAAACTCAATTTCCAACTTCTGTACTTCATCACGGGGGCAATACTCCTCCGTCATCATTGTTTTGAATTCAGCCCAAGGTAAGTCATTAGCCATATACTGGCCTAGCATTTGCACCTGGGCATTCCACCAGGAGAGAGCTGCGCCTTCAAGTGTTCTAGTTGCGAACTTCACTTGGTCAGCTGGCGGACAGTTACACTTCACGAAAACCGATTCAATCTTCTCAAACCATCTCACTAGTCCCAGAGCTCCTTCAGTCCCGCTGTAGGTATGGGGCTTGCAATCCATAAAGGATTTGTAGGTACAAGGTGGGGGACCTGTTCCGTCAAACCAAAACATTAGTTGAGTATCCCGGATGACAACAGAGATATCGATTAGATCACTGGTGATGAAGTACAGAAGTTGGAAATTGAGTTTTGATAGCTCAGGGTCTGCCACAGGTGCAGGGGCTTCAACAACCTGAAGTGCTGCTAGCTGTGCCTCGAGTTCGGCAAACCTATCGTCTATCACTATGTTCTGATGATCCTGCGCGCCCATGCGCTCAGTATGCGTTAGCACATTGCCTACCAAAGTATGATGTCCACCAATGGCCATCGAGAGTCGCTCTTGGAGCGTCTCTACCTGGTAGCGCAATTGATACATCTCAGATCGTAAGGCAGAGTTCTCATCCGTGAGTCCTCTAATCCGCTGTCGCTCCGTGTCTAGAGTGGCCGCTAAAGCTGCAAACGCCTGCTCGAGAGGGATGTCCAAGGTAGGAAGAGTAGGCAATGTAGAGGCTGTCGATGACCTAGTCCTAGGTCGGGTAGGAGCTACAGGTGGTACACGCTCTCTATAAGCCATACGGTTTATGTAGGTGGGGTAGAAATCCCAGTTCCACGAGGGATCGAGCTCAGGGGGTATAAAAGGCTGATCCCAGTCTATCTCGCTAGGAGGATAAGGATGTCGGGCTAGTTAAACCCCCTTATCAGGTACGGGAGAAGTAGGAGATGACTCAGATCGCGCTGATCTCTTGCCCAAATCACGGGATGACGATGCCATGCTGCGAAGTACGTGATGCGTATGCCAATGAGTATACAGTAAGGAAGTAAGTGACGAGTAACTAACAAACTGTGCGGTTATAGTCTAATGTGTATGCAACCTAGTTCCCTATAACCAATGGCTCTGATACCAATCTGTCACACCCTCAAAATCCACTTGCGGGGTTTTACCACGAGGCGTGTGACAAACCAGGATCTTAGTCATTAGTTACTCAGAATGACTCTATATGAACATACAACCAAAATTAGAGTTTAACTTTAAAACGATGCTGAAGCATTTAACAAACATGAAAACCAGAATAATGTAACACAATGTAAACATGCGCAAATACGCGCTTAACGTTGTGCAAAACAAATACATAAATGCTTAACAACCAAAACCAACAAAGGGTTCCAATAATGCTGACATCTACAATGCTGACCCGTGAATGTGCACCTATGCAATAGTAACTTCAACCTGAGAATAGCATACTAAAAGAGTCAACACAACGATTGGTGAGTTCAAGATTTTTAGTAAAACATAACTGTATCAGTATAAAATATAAGAGTAAAATATAAGAGTGCATGAATTAGATAGCTAGTCTAAATTCACAAGTAATAATCATAGTGATTTCGCGATCAAAGCTGACTGTGTTTCGTTTGTTGCTTCCCATCTCGACTTACCAGGTCGTGACAATGTTTATGTTAGGACAAAATTGCACCCGTTTGACCTCGAGTCGAATAGGTGGGGCTCGTCAGACCCAGTAGTACTACCCAAGATTTCCCGCTAGTTACCATTATTAACGATCCGAAAGTGTGAGGACTTTCATGGTATTCAACAGTATATCATACTTTACACATCTTATAATAATAAAGCGTTTGTAAGCTAGTATGCTATCTCCCCCAAAGAGAGTATATAAAAGAGTGGGGCATGAACTCACCTGGTATGCACACGAACGATATATAAGCTAACTTGAAAGAGAGAGGAAAGACAACCTTCAGAGGTTACCTAGAACACGCAAGTACATGAGTACGTGTACCCAGAATTATCATCAACCCTAAGTGCTCTATAAACAAATTGACTCAAGGTTTTGGAAAAACAAAACACATTGACCCAGTTGACCCGTTTGACCCGTTGGTGGCATTATTATTGACACCCACTTTAATCAAGCATATCCAAGATTCTATACAACTAAAGTTTCCCTTTTGGGAAAGTACATCCTAAAATCTATCTAACAACCAATACCTCCATGAATTCATTAACATTATGCCTAATCAAGTCCATGCTATCATCTAGATATGTTCAACACCACCAAATCATCATAATTCACAATTCCCATAATCAAAAAGTTTCTACTTAAAGCAAGACATGAACTACAAGGTCAATTCTTGGATTTCTAGCATAACGATCATCATCCCAACATTCATATAACATCATTAACATACTAACATCATCAATTCATCATCCATTCATCAATTTCATGCAATAAAGTTTCTATTCATAGTAATGTATGAACAACGCATCAAAATCATGAACTCCTTGCATAATCCACGTAAACAATCAACAATATTATCTAACCAACATCATACATTCATCAAACTAATCAAAAATTGACATCCAAGCATCAAAGTCGACTAGGGTTCGGCCAAAACATAAAAACCATGGAAAAACCACAAAAACTAACCTTTAATCACGTATTGGACAAGGATTGATACTTCTAACGTGTTGTATTGCTTGGAATCAACCAAAATCGACCACCAATTGCTTGCTCTTGCTTGAATTTCGAAGTGTGTGCGTGTATAGATGATGATCGCGGCCGAATGGGTATGGGTGGGGGCTAGGGTTAGTTTTTTTTTATTTAATTTATCAATATTACCACTTAACCCCTATAGTTTTACATTTTATTAAAACTAAGCTTTTAATTGCTTTTTAAAAGGTTTTAACTTACTAATATAAACATTATTAATTAACAATAATAATCATATGCATTATTTTCACTATTCACAAATTACACGAATTAAATACACACGTTAGCACGTTACACAATAAAATCCACAAATAATATTTAAATCGCGTAAGCACAACTAATAACCAACATTATTAGTTAAATAATTATCTGTTCATCATCATTAATTATTATTAAGTCACCAACGTCCAACGACAACTAGTGTGTGCTCACGACACGTGTATGAAAGACCTAACGAAACTAATGGTGTTTGGTAACGGAAAATTACCGGATGTCACAGAAGAGATAAGACAGCATTACCCACAGCTGTTCAAGGAGTGACAGGTTTCAGGGACAAAACCTATATAAGGGGGGTGGACTTGTAACACCTGGAATTTTATTAAAAAGGAAAAGAAATGAATTGTAAAAAGAAGGAAAAGTAAAACATTACAAAGTAGATGGGTTAAAGTGTGCAAGTGGCAAACTTGTCTATTATGGGTTCAAAAAGAAGGGGATTGTCACACCCTCAAAATCCGCGAGCGGGGTTTTACCGCGAGGCGCGTGACATACCAGGATCTCAGTCATTAGTTACCAAGAACGACTCTATATGATATATAAACAAAACCAGAGTTAACGTTTAAAATACTGCGGAAGCGTTTAAAATACTGCGGAAGCGTTTTTAAAACAGAAAAACCCCAAAACAAGTAATATGTAAAGAGAATGCGCAAAACAAACGCGCCCCAAACACAAATGTATAAAATGCAAATAATCCCAATTGTAAACAATGCAAATGTAGACAACTCAACAATGCTGACGTGCGTGCTCCTAGGCAACTGGCAACCTTAACCTGAGAATAGCATACTAAACAAGTCAACACATGGTTGGTGAGTTCAAGAGTTTGCGTTAAAATATAAACCAATCAATAGTTTTCAGAGCATAAGTAGTGTATTGCAATAGATAGCTAGTCTATTAACATAAAAATATTAATCATAGTGATCTCGCGATTGAAGCTGACTGTGATACGTTTGTTGCCTCCCGTCACGACTTACCAGGTCGTGACGAATATGTGATAGGACAAAATTGCACCCGTTTGACCTCGAGTCGCACAGGTGGGGCTCGTCAGACCCAGTAGTACTACCCAAAATTTCCCCGCTAGTCAATATTAACAATCCGAAAGTGTGAGGACTTTCCATGGTAAACAACACTATATCAATATTATACACACTCATAAATAAAGCGTTTGTAAACAGTATGCCATCTCCCCCAAAAGAGATTTATGTAAAAAGAGTGGGGCAAGAACTCACCTGGTATGCGCAAGAATTAACTTAGAGTTTAACTTGAAAGAAAGAAGGAAAGACAACCTTCAAAGGTCACCTAGAATACAAGAGTACATAAGTACGTGTGCACAAAAACAACACAAACCCTAAGTGCTCTACAAACCAAGGAACTCAAGGTTTAAGAATACAAGACACATTTGACCCAGTTGACCCGTTGGACCCGTTGGTGACATTATAGGTGATAATTCGTTAATACTAACACAACAGCATATCATACATGATCAACATACCACTTGATTACATATAGCACATCACCACCACATGTACTACCTAGATCATCATATAACTAGATATCATACAAATCATGCAAATCACAACAGGCCAAAACAGATAACAACCCAAATCAACATTCATACAACATAAACAACACATTTAGTCACCTTAGAACTCATCCATGAACACACTAGCATGATCCTAACATCCCAAACATGCTCAAATCATCCAATTCAAGGATTTGCACAAATAAAGTTTCCCTTTTGGGAAAGTTCATCCCAAATTCATCAAACTCACACTACATTCATGAATTCATCAATTATATACCAATTCAAGACTATGACAACATCTAAACATGATCAACAACACCTAATCATCATGATTCATCAACTTTCATACCCAAAAGTTACTATCTTTAGTAAGGTATGAACTACAACATGCATTCTTGAATTCCTAACCTTCATATCAACCATCTAGCATCTAATCATCATCACAAACACATCCATAACATTCACACATCATCCAATCATCAATTCATGCAAAATAAAGTTACTATTATTAGTAACCTATGAACAATGCATCCAAATCATGGCTTTCTTGTATAATCGACGTTAACTAACATATATACAATACAACTAACATAATCACAACATCAAACAACCATTATTCAACATCCAATTTGATCCAACATCACTTCAAACTCACGGCCAAGATATTCCTATGAACAAACAACCAAAATCCAAACTTTCTTGCATAATCAACGTTAATCAACATGTAATCTATCTAACAAACACATTAACATCAACAATCAAGCAACTTTCGGCCATCAATTGCAGAATTCGCATGGAACTTTCGGCCAAACATGAACAACCATCAAATCATATAAAAATCTAACCTTTAGATGTGTAATAGTTTGCAATTGAAGGTTCTAACTTGTTGTATAACTTGAAGTCGACCAAATCCGATGGTTTCTTGCTTGTTCTTGATCGATTTCGCGATGGTGAGGGTGAGGGGATGCAAGTCGCGGCCGAAAGGGTTAGGGGATTAGGGTTTTTAATTTTGTTTTAATTAATAATCCATAATTACACTTTTAACCCTTATAATTTGTATTTTATAAAAATTAAGCTTTTTGAATAGATTTTAAATAGTTTTTAACTACTAAACACCATTATTATTAATCACAAATAACAATCATGCATAATTCCCATTTATCACAAAACACACGAATAAATATGCACGTTTTCACGTTACGCGATAAAATTACAATTAACATTCAAATCACATAAGCATAACTTAATAATCACATTGTTAACCTAATTATCATCAATTCAACATTACTGATTATTGTTAAGTCACCAACGTTCAACGACAACCAGTGTGTGCTCCCAACACGTGTATGCAAGACTTAACGGAACAAACGGAGTTTGGTAACGGAAATTTTACCGGATGTCACATTATCCCCATGTTGAAAGAATTTTCGTCCCGAAAATTGCGTTACATGGTGAGTGTTCCATCACTGGTCTACTGCATTGGCACAAGGAAATCGAAATCGTGTGAGTTTTGGATGAGTTGTCACATCATCCCCATGTTGAAAGAAATTTCGTCCCGAAATTTAATCAATACCTTCGCCGGCTGGCATCGTCCTTCGAATAGCTGAGGATACTTAAGCTTCATTTGGTCTTCACGTTCCCACGTGAATTCTGGTCCACGTCTCGAGTTCCAACGAACTTTGACGATGGGTATCTTGCTTTGCTTAAGCGTTTTCACCTCACGATCCATCACTTCGACCGGTTCCTCAATAAAACGTAATTGTTCATCTACTTGAACTTCTTCCAGTGGTACGACCATCGTTTCATCCGTTAAACATTTCTTTAGGTTTGAAACATGGAATACATCATGGATTCCACTCAATGAATCAGGTAAGGCTAGTCGATAAGCCACTGGACCAATTCTTTCCACTATCTCAAATGGTCCAACGTATCTCGGATTTAGCTTTCCTCGTTTACCAAACCGAACTACGCCTTTCCATGGTGAGACTTTCAATAAAACTTTGTCACCAACTTGAAATTCCAAGGGTTTTCGTCGCTTGTCAGCATAGCTTTTCTGTCTGTCTCGCGCTGCTGCCATGCGGTTTCTTATCTGAACAATCTTCTCAGTTGTCTCGTGTACTAACTCAGGACCCGTTAATTGACTATCACCAATTTCAGCCCAGCAAACTGGTGATCTACACTTTCTCCCATATAAAGCTTCAAAAGGTGCTGCCTTTATACTAGTGTGATAACTGTTGTTGTAAGAAAATTCCACCAACGGTAGGTGAACTTCCCAGTTATTCCCGAAATCAATCACACAAGCACGTAACATGTCCTCCAAAGTCTGTATAGTACGCTCGCTTTGACCATCAGTCTGTGGATGATAAGCAGTACTCATATCCAATCGTGTACCTAAAGCTTTCTGCAACGACTGCCAGAAGTGTGATGTGAAACGAGAATCGCGATCAGAAATAATTGAGATTGGTACTCCATGCCTCGAAACGATCTCCTTCAGATAAAGTCGGGTTAACTTCTCCATCTTATCTGTTTCCTTTATCGCTAGGAAATGAGCAGATTTTGTCAATCGATCCACGATAACCCATATTGTATCGCAACCCGTAGAAGTACGAGGTAACTTAGTAATAAAATCCATTGATATTTGATCCCACTTCCACATAGGGATCTCGGGTTGTTGTAATAATCCAGATGGTTTCTGATACTCCACTTTTACCTTTGAGCAGGTCAGACACTTGCTCACATAAGTAGCTACATCTGCTTTCATGTTAGGCCACCAATAGTGCGCCTTCAAATCGTGGTACATCTTGTCAGATCCAGGATGTATAGAATACTTGGACTTGTGAGCCTCACTCATGACCAAGTCTCTCAGATTTCCGTGTAGAGGTACCCATAGTCTATCCATGAAATAACGAATTCCATCCGCTTTTACTTCTAATTGCTTTTCCATTCCTCGTAACCCTTCTAAACTCATATTTTCTACTTTCAGAGCTTCAGTTTGAGCATCACGGATTTGTTCGGGTAATTGCGTACTAATCGTTAGTTGCAGAGCTCGCACTCGTCGAGGCTTAGCAGTCTCTTTTCTACTCAGCGCATCAGCAACTACATTTGCCTTCCCCGGGTGGTATTTAATAGCACAATCATAGTCGTTTAACAATTCCACCCAGCGTCTTTGCCTCATATTCAACTCCTTTTGCTCAAAGATATGCTGAAGACTCTTGTGATCGGTGTAAATGGTGCATTTGGTACCGTACAAGTAATGTCTCCAGATCTTCAAGGCAAACACTACCGCACCCAGTTCCAAATCATGGGTGGTATAGTTCTTCTCATGAATCTTCAACTGTCTAGAGGCGTATGCTATCACTTTATCCCGCTGCATCAGGACGCATCCAAGTCCTTGAATAGAAGCGTCACAATAGACTACGAAATCATCACTACCATCCGGTAACGCTAATATTGGTGCGCTACACAATTTATGTTTCAGCAACTGAAAAGCAGATTCCTGACTCTCACCCCATTTGTACGTCGTTCCTTTGTGAGTCAAAGCTGTGAGAGGTTGTGCAATCTTAGAGAATCCTTCAATGAATCGTCGATAATATCCCGCTAATCCAAGGAATTGTCGTATCTCACTCGGTGTCTTAGGAACAGACCAATTCTTTATCGCTTCAATCTTAGCAGGATCAACATGTATTCCCTTCTCGTTGACAATATGACCCAAGAATTGTACCTCACGTATCCAGAAATCACACTTAGAAAACTTTGCATACAGTTGTTCCTTTCTAAGTAATTCCAAGATTAAACGTAAGTGCTTCTCATGTTCTTCCTCGGTCCTTGAGTATATCAGTATGTCATCAATAAAGACGATAACAAACTGATCAAGATAGGGTTTGCACACGCGATTCATGAGGTCCATGAATACTGCTGGTGCATTCGTCAACCCAAATGGCATGACCAAAAATTCATAGTGACCATATCGTGTACGGAAAGCAGTCTTCGAGATGTCCTCTTCTCGAACTCTCAGCTGATGATACCCAGACCTCAGATCAATCTTGGAGTAATAGCTTGATCCTTGCAGTTGATCAAACAAATCATCGATACGAGGTAAGGGATATCTATTCTTGATAGTAACCTTGTTCAGTTCCCTATAGTCGATACACATTCTAAATGTACCATCCTTCTTCTTCACAAATAGAACTGGCGCTCCCCAGGGTGACGAACTCGGTCGGATAAACCCTTTATCCAACAGTTCTTGGAGTTGGGCGGATAATTCTTGCAGTTCGTTCGGAGCTAACCGGTATGGTGCTCTCGCAATTGGAGCGGCTCCTGGAGTCAACTCAATCTGGAATTCAACTTGACGATGAGGCGGTAATCCAGGAAGGTCTTCCGGAAACACCTCGAGAAACTCACGAACTACGGGAATATCCTCTATCTTCTTTTCCTCAGTCTGTTTATCCGTGACTAGTGCCAATATGGCCAGTCGACCCTTTCGTAACAACTTCTGCGCCTTCATGAATGAGATGATGCCTATCACCGCACCACTCCTATCACCTCTGACCGTAAGGACTTCTTCACCAATGGGAATCCGTATGATCTTCTCGTGGCATATGACTTCCGCTTGTTTATCGGAAAGCCAATCCATGCCTACTACCACATCAAACTTCCTAGTGTAACAGGCATGAGATCTATGGTGAATATATGACCAGCAAGCTCTATCTTGCAGTCTCTAAGAATATGCGTTACGTGAATCTGTGTACCGTCAGCTAACTCTACGGTGTATTTAGATTCTAAGGTTGAGGGCATATCACTTAAAAGACTACAGAACCTAGTGGACACGAAACTTCTATCGGCTCCGGTATCGAATAATACAGTAGCAAAACAACCATTAACCGAAAATTTACCAGTTACTGTTGTAGGATCGTTTAGAGCCTCACCTGAGCCAATGACGAAGGCTCTTCCTTTGGCTCCATTGTTGTTATTGCCTCCATTGTTGTTGCCATTACCATTGTTGTTGTTATTGTTGTTGCCATTGTTATTATTGTTGTTGTTCCCATTGTTGTTGTTACCATTACCATTCCTCTTAAGCTGGGGACAGTTGCGTTTGTAATGGCCTTCTTTCCCGCATTCAAAACAACCCTTCGGAGTTTCTTGTGATTGTTGTGGCTTTCTCATCAGTTCACCCCGACAGTCTTTGGCTGCATGACCAATCTTCCCACAACGTTGACACTTGAAGTTATCACACCGACCCACATGGTGGTAGTTACACCGGTTGCACTTCGGCAGTCTTCCACCATACCCGCCGGGTCCTTGATTTGAGTGCGCCTGGTTGAAGCTTCGGTTGTTATCGAACTTCCGTTGCTGTTGCTGACTTGGCTGCTGTTGTTGAGGTTGAGATTGGCTACTGGATGACGATCCCTTGTTGCTTGAACCATCCCACTTGCGTTTCTGGTCGGGCACGCTTGCCACCGCACCCCGTTTAGGTAACCGACCTTGCTCAACTGCCTGGTCAGTCAGCCTGTGGGCTGTTCGGATAGCTTGTTGTATGGTAGTGGGGTTAGAAGCAGTTACCATACTTTGAATTTCAGGCACCAATCCCCGTATATAATGCTCCACCCTCTTGTGCATTTCATTCACCATCCCTGGGCATAAAGTGGCTAACTCATGAGTACGAGTTGTGTAGGCTTCAATTTCTGAGCCTTGCATTTTGAGTTGCCAGAACTCAATCTCCAGTTTCTGCACTTCATTCCGGGGGCAATATTCTTCAGTCATGATTTCTTTGAATTCATCCCAAGGTAGTTCATTGGCCATGGCTTGACCCAGCATTTGTACCTGGGCATTCCACCAAGAGAGTGCTGCGCCTTCCAACGTCCCTGTGGCATACTTCACCTGATCAGCAGGCGGGCAGTTGCATTTCGCGAAAACCGACTCTGTCTTCTCAAACCACCTTACAAGCCCTACAGCTCCTTCCGTCCCGCTGTAGGTATGGGGTTTACAGTCCATGAAGGACTTGTAGGTACATGGTGGTGGTCCTGTTTTGACAATCCCAACATTAGTCAGATATCCTAGACAAATAACTAGGATAATCAGTTTAACCTCTTGCTATCATTTACCTGCTGGTTGTCCAGGTTGGGCAGCAGCCACTGCCGCCTGAACGTGTTCATTAATCAATGCTGCCAATTCCGCAGGCGTCATGTTTATGGCTCCGGCTCCACGGCCTCCGGCGCCACGTCCACGACCACGCCCACGTCCTCTTCCACGTGCGTCCATATTTCACTTTAAAATTCACAATTACAATAATGAGTAACATCCAACACATTAATCTCATCAAAGTACAGTAAACAATAAGAAATAACGAATTTACCACAACCACAACGTTTATAACAGAAATAATAATCAAAGATAAATAAATTGTAATTGAGTCACAAAATATTCCATCAATGTCAAAATTTAAGTTTGTCAGTTGGGTGGGAAACAACCCTTCCCACATAGGTTTCAAAGAAAAGAAACACTACATAGTCTAAGTCATTTAAAAGTAGGATCAGTCCAGTATATCAGATCCATCACTGTCCTCATCCATCTCTACTGGTTCTTCTTCGGGGGCTTCCTCGGGTTCTTCTTCTGGGTCTTCCTCATCAGGGTCCACCAAAGGTGCAGGAGCTTCAGCAATCTGAAGTGCTGCTAGTTGTGCCTCTAAACCAACGAACCTATTATCAATCTCCATGTTATGGTGATCCTGTGCATCCATGCGCTCACCAAGTGCTACCACGTTACCTGCCAGAGTATGATGTCCACCAATGGCCATCGAAAGTCGCTCCTGAAGCGTATCTACTTGGTAACGCAGCTGACGCATCTCAGATCGTATCGCAGAGTTCTCGTCAGTGAGTCCTCTAATCCGCTGTCGCTCTGTGTCCAGTGTGGCTACTAGGGCTGCAAATGCCTGCTCCAGAGGGATGCTCAAGGTAGGAAGTGTAGGCAAAGTAGAGGCGGTTGATGACCTAGTCCTAGGTCGTGTAGGTGCTACTGGTGGTACGCGTTCTCTATAAGCCATACGGTTAATGTAAGTGGGGTAGAAATCCCAGTTACGCGGAGGATCGAGCTCAGGAGGTACGAAAGGCTGATCCCAGTCTATCTCGCCGCGAGGATAAGGATGTCGTGGCCAGTTAGATCCCCTATCAGGTACGGGAGATGTAGGAGGTGATTCAGATCGTGCAGGTCTCTTGCCTAAATTCCTGGACGACGATGCCATGCTGCGAAGTACGTGTTGCGTATGCCAATGAGTATACAGTAAGGAGAGTAAACGATAAGTAACTAACAACTGTGCGGTTATAGTCTAGTGTGTGTATGCAACCTAGTTCCCTATAACCAATGGCTCTGATACCAATCTGTCACACCCTCAAAATCCGCGAGCGGGGTTTTACCGCGAGGCGCGTGACATACCAGGATCTCAGTCATTAGTTACCAAGAACGACTCTATATGATATATAAACAAAACCAGAGTTAACGTTTAAAATACTGCGGAAGCGTTTAAAATACTGCGGAAGCGTTTTTAAAACAGAAAAACCCAAAACAAGTAATATGTAAAGAGAATGCGCAAAACAAACGCGCCCCAAACACAAATGTATAAAATGAAAATAATCCCAATTGTAAACAATGCAAATGTAGACAACTCAACAATGCTGACGTGCGTGCTCCTAGGCAACTGGCAACCTTAACCTGAGAATAGCATACTAAACAAGTCAACACATGGTTGGTGAGTTCAAGAGTTTGCGTTAAAATATAAACCAATCAATAGTTTTCAGAGCATAAGTAGTGTATTGCAATAGATAGCTAGTCTATTAACATAAAAATATTAATCATAGTGATCTCGCGATTGAAGCTGACTGTGATACGTTTGTTGCCTCCCGTCACGACTTACCAGGTCGTGACGAATATGTGATAGGACAAAATTGCACCCGTTTGACCTCGAGTCGCACAGGTGGGGCTCGTCAGACCCAGTAGTACTACCCAAAATTTCCCCGCTAGTCAATATTAACAATCCGAAAGTGTGAGGACTTTCCATGGTAAACAACACTATATCAATATTATACACACTCATAAATAAAGCGTTTGTAAACAGTATGCCATCTCCCCCAAAAGAGATTTATGTAAAAAGAGTGGGGCAAGAACTCACCTGGTATGCGCAAGAATTAACTTAGAGTTTAACTTGAAAGAAAGAAGGAAAGACAACCTTCAAAGGTCACCTAGAATACAAGAGTACATAAGTACGTGTGCAC
Organism: Flaveria sonorensis; assembly: GCA_025506505.1. Classification (NCBI taxonomy): domain Eukaryota; kingdom Viridiplantae; phylum Streptophyta; class Magnoliopsida; order Asterales; family Asteraceae; genus Flaveria; species Flaveria sonorensis. Next base: position 40,283,805 of record CM046431.1, on the reverse strand, counting down.
AAAAACAACACGAAACCCTAAGTGCTCTACAAACCAAGGAACTCAAGGTTTAAGAATACAAGACACATTTGACCCAGTTGACCCGTTGGACCCGTTGGTGACATTATAGGTGATAATTCATTAAACTAACACAACAGCATATCATACATGATCAACATACCACTTGATTACATATAGCACATCACCACCACATGTACTACCTAGATCATCATATAACTAGATATCATACAAATCATGCAAATCACAACAGGCCAAAACAGATAACAACCCAAATCAACATTCATACAACATAAACAACACATTTAGTCACCTTAGAACCATCCATGAACACACTAGCATGATCCTAATATCCCAAACATGCTCAAATCATCCAATTCAAGGATTTGCACAATAAAGTTTCCCTTTTGGGAAAGTTCATCCCAAATTCATCAAACTCACACTACATTCATGAATTCATCAATTATATACCAATTCAAGTCCATGACAACATCTAAACATGATCAACAACACCTAATCATCATGATTCATCAACTTTCATACCCAAAAGTTACTATCTTTAGTAAGGTATGAACTACAACATGCATTCTTGAATTCCTAACCTTCATATCAACCATCTAGCATCTAATCATCATCACAAACACATCCATAACATTCACACATCATCCAATCATCAATTCATGCAAAATAAAGTTACTATTATTAGTAACCTATGAACAATGCATCCAAATCATGGCTTTCTTGTATAATCGACGTTAACTAACATATATACAATACAACTAACATAATCACAACATCAAACAACCATTATTCAACATCCAATTTGATCCAACATCACTTCAAACTCACGGCCAAGATATTCCTATGAACAAACAACCAAAATCCAAACTTTCTTGCATAATCAACGTTAATCAACATGTAATCTATCTAACAAACACATTAACATCAACAATCAAGCAACTTTCGGCCATCAATTGCAGAATTCGCATGGAACTTTCGGCCAAACATGAACAACCATCAAATCATATAAAAATCTAACCTTTAGATGTGTAATAGTTTGCAATTGAAGGTTCTAACTTGTTGTATAACTTGAAGTCGACCAAATCCGATGGTTTCTTGCTTGTTCTTGATCGATTTCGCGATGGTGAGGGTGAGGGGATGCAAGTCGCGGCCGAAAGGGTTAGGGGATTAGGGTTTTTAATTTTGTTTTAATTAATAATCCATAATTACACTTTTAACCCTTATAATTTGTATTTTATAAAAATTAAGCTTTTTGAATAGATTTTAAATAGTTTTTAACTACTAAACACCATTATTATTAATCACAAATAACGATCATGCATAATTCCCATTTATCACAAAACACACGAATAAATATGCACGTTTTCACGTTACGCGATAAAATTACAATTAACATTCAAATCACATAAGCATAACTTAATAATCACATTGTTAACCTAATTATCATCAATTCAACATTACTGATTATTGTTAAGTCACCAACGTTCAACGACAACCAGTGTGTGCTCCCAACACGTGTATGCAAGACTTAACGGAACAAACGGAGTTTGGTAACGGAAATTTTACCGGATGTCACAGGGATGGCCGCTCACACCCCCATTTCACATTTCTGCTTTTGGCTGCAAGAAGTGAAGAAGAAGTTTCAACCAGATTTTTGTGTGAGAAAGCTGAATTCTCCTAGAAGGTGAGGTTTTCTTGCATTTTCTGTTCGGTTTCAGTTGGATTCGAGCTGCTGGACCGATTTTTATTTGTTCTTTTGTGTTTGGCTGCTTGTTTTTTTGCGTGATTAGGTGCTAGAACTCCCAATTGCTCTCGGTTAGAAGAAGTCTTACTCGAAAGCTACTAGAAGTGAGTTCAAGATCCCCTCTTTTACTTGTTTTATACTCGTTTGGGGCTGATGTGCATATTTACTGAAGTTTTACAAACTGAATTTTGAATTTCCTATGTTTGCGACTGAATTTATGTGTGTTACGTGTTTTAAATGCCTTCTTCATTGCTGTGTAGTGGTAATCTATGTTCTAAGTGTTTAGCATGATAGATCGATACTAAGGACATATTAGAATGATGATTGAGAACTGGAAATAGCATAAGTTTTATTGCAGGTTGGTTTTGAACATCCGCATTTACTGAGTGTTCAACCGCATTGGTTGAATGTGTCACACCCCCAAATCCACGTCGGTTTCCCGTGGGGTGCGAACGTCATGGAATCATAGTCATTGATCGACCACTACATGATTTGGTAAAACATACGTCGCAAATGAGTTTAAAATACATAATTGTTTTCAGAGTCAAATTGCGGAAGCAAAGGAATTAATGCAAGTCGCTTTTCCAAACTCGACAAATACATAAATAAATGTCCAAAAGAGATTGGTCCTAAATGCGATGTGCTCCATACTAGCTTAACTTGATGCAATTATTAAATACCTGAGAAAACATGCATGAAAAATATGTCAACTTAAAGTTGGTGAGTTCACAGGTTTTAAAGTAATAGCAAACAGTGTAATGGACCATAAGTCTTTCCATGATTTGATTGTCGATCACACAATACTACAACATTATATAAGCATTGCAACCGAAGCTAGACTGTAACTGTAATAGATTGCCCCTACCCATGCCTACCGTAAGAACAGGGGTGAACAGGCTAATAATGCACCCGTTTAGACCTCCAGTCAAGGTTAGGGTAATTAACCCGGGTGGGGGTAGTCAAACCCAATAGTACTATCCATGATTACCTCGCTTTGGGAAATAAACTAACGGTCCGATAACTGGGGACTTCATACGGTAAGTAACAACTTATATAACATGTGAAACCATTGACAAGTAATTGTGTCCATGAAAATAGTAATTTGCATGTAATCTCCCCCAAAATGAAAATAAGTAAAAATGGGGCCGTGAAACTCACCTGTAATGCACGCGTGAATATTAGTAATAGTCCGTACGTATGATCGGTCTAGGAATCTCCTAAACAACATCACAATATATTCATGACTTCATGATTACTAACCCTAGATGGTCATGCATAACTCATCCATAAAGTTAGTTTTGAAAACGTCACTTGACTAGTTAGACACGTCGAGCCGTTAATGTTTTATTTAGATTCTTGTCTTCATAGTTATCTTCCTAAAAATACATAATGTATTGTATGGGTTTTATATTAAGTATGATGCAATTATACTTTCCGTGTGCATGAGTTTCTTTTTACCAAATACCTCCAAAAGTTCACTTTATATAAATGTAGACATTTGACAGAAACAGGTAGATTTTTAGGTCTGATTGTCATCCTATATTCATGGTACAAAGAATATTTATAAAATCTGATATATTTAGAACATTTAGCTCTATGTCTTAGGTTCCCAAAAAGGTATATCTTGTAATATATAACTAAGTTTAAGTGCCTCGAAATGGGTCATGAGGCAACAGATGTCAGTGCAGCATTTTTCCTGTACATGTCCATGGATTTCATCTTTTTAAGGGGTCAAACCCTACTTTTACAAATAGAGTCTATAGTACTTTTAAACCTAACATCTTAGGCTAAGCTATATAGAAAGAAAAACTCCATTTGATTACTTTAAGCATAACTTATGCCTCAATCTTTCTGCCCTATCTAATCTGCCAAAAACTCAGATTCAACACCTTAATCATATTTGTACGTTATGGATGGGTTATACTTATCTAAAAATTTCAAGGTTGGATGCGTTGAAAACTATACATTCTAAGGTTAATTTTAGACTCAAGAAAAGATTCATTTGTTCGTGTTTAGGTCGAGTTATGGTGTCTAAAACACAGAACATGAATCTGCCAGAAAATGTCTTACATGTTTTGTTACTTATTAAGCTTTGCTAGAGCACCTTAGGATGAGTTAGTGAACATGGACACATCACGGTGATGTATAGAAGATTAGGAACAAGGTGCTAACCTTAAACAAGCAAGGAGAAGATGTTCTTGAAATGCAAAGAGAAAGACTTGATCCCTTGAACTAAGAATCAAGCAAGAAAAAGTGGAGAAGATGTTGTAGGATGCTTGGAAGCTTCAAAAATCACTTGATCTTCAATTATAGCACTTGAATCACCCAAAATTTGTAGAAAAATAGTTGGAAATCAAATGAAGTGGGGGTGGGGGTGCTTTGGCCGAAATTTGAAGGGAGGAGAGAACAGAAGGGAAGTTGGTGAAATGTGTAGGTGAATTGTGGATGGGTTCTTGCTTTATAATGTCATGTGTTTGTAAGAATACTTTAGAATTTGACAACTCTTTCTTGTTGGTCAAATTTAAGGAGGGAAAAGACATTCCAATTTGGGTAGTGAGACATGTTACTTTGATCATAACCTTTTCTTTAACACAAAGATGGTAAATCTCAAAATTTACAAAAGGCAAAGTGGTCTTGGATGTATTTGACAAGAAAAGAGGGAAAAAAAACAACAAAATAAGAAAATAAAGGGAAGGGGGGTGTCGGAGGACGGCCAAAAGGGATGGGGTGGGGGTTTGATTTTCAATTTTGTGTAGTATTGGGTATTTGGGTGGTATTTGTTGCACTATAGGTATTTTTATATATTTTTATATTTTTACTTTTACTTTTTACTCTTCTTTTTTTTTAAAATAGATTGATATATTATAAGAACTTATATAATATTACATATTCTAATATTGCATATATAATAGTGATACGTCATGTATCTAGCAGTCGCATTAAAACGATTCGTTCCGGGTAAGATATCAAGTTACGCGATTAGGTTTATTTATAAGTTTAAACTTTTCTAATGTATTTAATTTAGAATATAAAATACTTTGAAACACTTTAAAGTATTTACTAGTGTGTATATATTAATTATCACCAACGCTCGTGTGTGCCATTTGTATTGCGTGTAAGACTGGTAATTACGCCGAATCACCGATGCATGAAATGTTACGCATGAAATTTTTCAATGAATGAAATGATTTCAATAAATGGAACAAAATTGAGAATCAAGCATGATATGTATAATTATGACTAGGTCGGGGTCGGTATGACCTGAAATTTGCCGGTTGTCACAGAATGTTCCCTCGCATAAGTCTTTTGTTCATCCGCATTTACTGGTCTTCATCTGCATTTGTTGAACTTCAACCACATTGATTTTATGTTCAATAGCCAAGTATTTTGTTCATCCGCATTTAGTATTGTTCATCCGCATTTGGACTTGTTCATCCGCATTTGGACTTGTTCATCTGCATTTGGACATGTTCATCTGCATTTGGTTCACCCGCATATCTTTAGACACAGAATATTTTTCTGAGATTTTCATCCGCATTCGCTGAACAATCAGCCGCATTGGCTTATGTTCATCCGCATTTCTTTGGGCGCTTAGGATTTTTCTGGAATCTTGGGAAGTAGAATGTAGTGTTAAGTTCTGGAATGTTTTGGTGGTTTATGCCTGTTGATGTTATGTATGATCAAAGGCTATGGTTGATGTTCTATATTATGTATTATTATTTGACTTTACACGGTGTGTTAATACTCTTATACGTAAAGTATTATTGTGTTAAAAGTGAAAGAATATGATAATGAAGGTGGAAAGTAATGAACGAATGAAAAGTCTTACAAGCAAATGAAAGGAGGTTCACAACTCATTGAGGGGTTGTTAGCCCAACTGTGTGTGGTTTAGCTAACCCATGAGGATGCACACAGGGGTCAATCTTTGTGATTGACTAATATGTACGAAACAGGACCCTTGTCTCTTGCCTCGGTACTGGTTTCAGGCTTCGTGCGCAATGTTAGGGGTCTATTTATAGACTTCGGCCCAGTATACACTTCGTGCACAATGTTTGGGGTATGGCATATGACATTGGTCCAGAAGAAAGTGGAAGATAATAATGAAAAGTATGAAAATGAACGATTATGATGGATAAATATTATCTAATTGTATGTATGATGGGTGATCATGATTAAAAATAAAGGATAAGGTTTAACGAAAGCAAAGTATTTTATTTATAAAACTAGAACTCACTCAGCAATGCTGACTTTTTATATGCATTTTCAGTTGGCAGGTAATGATGTTGCTGAGGATGGTACTGGGGGTGAAGCTACTTGGCAAGCAAAGACTGGCATCCATCTCATACAGATATAATGTTGTTGTTTTGTAATGCAACTAAATATTCTTTTGTAACTTTAATCAACGATGTATTATTTGAAAAAAGTAATTATTAATGCATGAAATGGTTTTTTTTATAATTCTTCCGCTGCAATATTTTCTTATGTTAATATATTTTAAATGAGATTTTAGTAATGAATGTTGCTATGAATGACCAACTGTGGGGTAAGGTATCACCACATCGTCTCTCGAATTCGGTTGATGATGCTATTAATGTAACTCCACTATTTTGCACTGCATTTTTTTTATCTTGATCATTGGTGTAAAATATATAACCATTAATGTCGTATGCTTGAAAAGATTTAACTACACAGTCTGGACCTTTCCCTAACTTTTTCACAGTTTCATCAACGACATCAGTTTCTTTTACCCTATGTTTCATCCGGTCCGACAACTCTTTGTTTTGAGTTCTAATGTACCACTCATCATATTGACCCAGGTTTGATGATCGTAACATGTCCATGTGTTCACAAACAAATGGATCAAGACATGTCATGTGTTTTAGAACCACTAAATGTGCATTTTCTATGCCTTTGCAAGACGGGTGATTGTTTTGATACCAAGTACTCCTTGACCACCAAGTCGACCCGAATGACGAGACTTAGGAACACCATCACCTTTAACGTTGTCCATATAGTCTGAAAATATAAATAAATTATTATAATGTATGCTAATACTAATATATGTATATAATGTAATATGATTGATGGTGTTACCTTGACAGAAATCAGTCACCTCTTCAGAAGTATATCCTTCAACAATACTACCTTCTGATCGATAACGATTTCTTACATAACCTTTTAAAACACCCATGTATCTTTCAAAAGGGTACATGTATCGTAGGAATACAAGACCACAAGCCTTAATCTCTTTTACGATATGACATGTCAGGTGAACCATTATGTCAAAAAATGATGGTGGAAAGTACATCTCTAGTTCACACAGGGTAACATATATGTCCTTTTGCCATTGATTCAAAGATTCTACATCTAACACCTTTGAGTGAATGTTGTTAAAAAACAAACAAAGTTTTGTGATAGTATGTCGAACGTCATCAGGTAACAATCCATGAATTGTGATAGGAATCATGTGTGTCATCAAAACATGGCAATCATGAGACATCATTCCAAGTAATTTACTATCTTTCAACGACACCAATCTTTTCTAACGTTAATCCCATCTTTAGTTTTACCATGCAAACATTCACAAAACTGTCTTCTTTCTTCTCTTGTTGTATTATAACAAGCAGGTGGTAGGTAAATACGGTCGTTACATAGTTCTGGATGAAGTTCTGGACGTATTTTCAATAGTTCCATATCTTTTCTAACGTTAATCCCATCTTTAGTTTTACCCGGAATATTTAATAATAAGCTTATCAAGCTATCACACACATTTTTTTCTATATGCATAACATCTAGACAATGTCTAACCATTAAATCATTCCAATAAGGTTAATCCTAAAATAGTGATCTTTTTTCCACAACGCTTCTTTCTCAACACGTGATCTTTTTTCCCCCGCGTTGTTCAGATTTTTAACTCGTGAAAATGTATCGAAACTTGTCATCATTGTGCCAAACTCGAACTCACTGTTAAACTCGTCTTTTTTATTTCTAAAAATGTGACCTTTTGGAAGAAATCTTCGATGTCCCATGTATACAAGTTTTTTGCAATTTTTTAACCAGATCGAGTGTGTCTCGTCTTCACAAATGGGACAAGCTTTCTTACCCTTGGTACCATATCCTGACAAGTTACCATATGCTGGAAAATCATTTATAGTGCAGAAAATCATGCCGTGCAATTTAAATTGTTCTTTCTAATAAACATCGTATACGTCCACACCCACATTCCAAAGCTTTTGTAAGTCTTTAATCAATGGAGATAAATTCACATCAATATCATTACCAGACTGTCTTGGACCTTGAATCAACAATGACATCATAATGTACTTTCGTTTCATACATAACCACAGTGGAAGATTATAGATGCATAACAGAACTGGCCATGTACTATGACGACTACTTATGTTACCGAATGGATTGATCCCGTCTGAACTAAGCCCAACCGTATGTTTCTTTTCTCCTTCGCAAACGTTGGATGCTTTCTATCAATAATTCTCCACTGAGGTGAATCCGAAACATGTCTTAATTTTCCTTCAATTACACGTTCATCTGAATACCAACACAACAATTTTGCATCTTTTACGTTTGAAAATAATCTTTTAAGTCTCGGTATAATTGGGAGATACCACAAAATTTTAGCCGGTGGTCCATTTTTTGTCACATCATCATCACATTCATCTGAATCTTTTTTTCGTATAAACCTTGATGCACCACACTTATCAAATTTATGTTTATTTTCATACCCGTCTCTATATAAGATGCAATTATTTGGACATGCATGTATTCTTTCAACTTCCAACCCCATCGGACACATCAACGTTTTTGCTTGGTATGTTGAAATTGGTAATTCGTTGTCTTCCGGAATAATTTCATTTAAAAGCACCAATAGACTTGCAAAACTTTTATCGCTCCATCCGTTTTCAGACTTTAGTTTAAACAACTTTAACACAACATCAAGTTTGTTATGTTTAGAACCGGTATATAAGGGCTTTTCTGCTTCTTCAAATATGTGTTGTAACTTTTCTTGTTCGACCTTATTCATATTAGTCTCCATGTCATGTAACATTTCAGTATTGTAATTGTTAGTGGGTTTATTTGGAAGCTCATCATCTCTATCAAAATTTAATGAGTCATTATTGTATTTATTATCATGAATGTGTAAAGTGGTCGACAAAGTATTAAACTCAAGAATTGATTCACCATGCTCTGACCAACAATGGTATCCATGCATAAACCCGTGTCGCAACAAATAATACTCTATGATATCAATATCCTCAAAATATTGAAAGGTTTTACAAACGGAACAAGGACAACAAATTTTCCGGCTTCCTGTTTTCAAACGATTTTCTTCGGCTGCCTTTTTAAAACTTTGAACACCCTTCGCATAAATTTCTAATAAACGCAAACTTTTATACATCCAAGTATCACGATCCATCTGAAAAGTAAAAAAACAAACAAGTGATGTAGTTGTACTTAACCGGTAATCAAAGGCGGTGGATCCTAACCCACTTTTTGAATATTCTATCTCATATGTATACATTTAACGTGTTGACTATTTAAAAAAAATCAGCAGCATTTCCCCTTAACTCCCCAAGAATGCGTATAAAACGCAAGCCCGAAGGAGTATAGGAGAACACTGCCAATTTTTTCTTAAATAGTCAAACACGTTAAAATGTATACACGTCCTAATGAGATAGAATATTCAAAAAACAGTCCCAATGGAGACAATCCAAAAATTATCTCTATTAGATAAATTTTGGACGGCTATACTCTAAAGTTTTATGCCTAAATTCATTTATAAATATTATCTAAACACACATATACATATACACATAAACATATATTACATATATATATTATGTATTTCTTAATTAACCGGTCAAAGTATGGCAAGTTTACATATTTTACTTTGTACATACTAATCTACAACTTGTAAGCTTGCATCTATAATTCAATCCGACATATAGACACATATTCATATTTTAAACACGCATTCATGTACATACACATATATATACACATCAATTTACCAAAAAAACAATAATAAACTTTTACCTATAAATAACGAAAGTTAATAATAAAATACATTATTATGTACAATAAAACTAGAAATAACGTCTAGAGAGATTTGTACCTTTAATAGAGAGATTTTGAAAGAAAATCCGATTTGAAATTCAAAATTAAGAGAACATTTGATTTGGAGGAAATGCTTCAATGAGGAAGATGACCTATAAATAAAGAAAGTTAACAATAAAATACATCATTATGTACAATAAAACTAAAAACAACACCAATAAAGAGATTTGTACCTTTAATAGAGAGATTTTAAAAAAAAAACTCGATTTGAAATTCAAAATTAAGAGAACATTTGATTTGCAGGAAATGCTTCAATGAGGAAGATGACCTTTTTTTGTTTAATATATATATAGTGTTAAGGGGCGGTTCAAAACCGTCCCTAAAGGTATATAAGGGGCGGTTCTAATACCAGCCCCTAAAGGTATCTAAGGGGCGGTTCTAATACCTACCCCTAAAGGTATTTATTAAATATTAAGTAGCACATAAGGGACGGTTTTGAACCGCCCCTGAAAGAAGCATAAAAGGCGGTTAAAATACCCGTCCCTAAAGGTATTTATTATATTTTCAATAGGATATAAGGGGTGGTTTAGAACCGCCCCTAAAGCCGACCCTAAATGTAACTTAAGGGGCGGTTTCGCCCAATTTGTTCTCATTTAAATTTTTAGAAGTCTTTAAGGGGCGGTTTTTTAGAACACCCGCCCCTTCAAAAAATTAAGGCCGCCCCATTTGCCTCTTTTTGTACTAGTGAAATCTACTTGTAATAAACCAGTGCGATTATTTAGCTGATCAAAAGAGTGATTTTTGAATGATTTTTGTATTTTTAACTAAAATAAACAAAAATAAGTTGAACGGATGATAGACAGAAAAGATAATAAATTTAAAAGTGTTCGCCTACTTCAATCCACCAAGCCAATCATAATAGTTATATGTGTGTTTTATGGTGATCATGTATACACGAGTAGAAATCGATTTAATTGTTGTCAAAGGTACCTAATCATTTGAAGAATAATAAGGGCAGCCAACCACGCTCATGTCATTTACCTGGTTATATAATGAAGACCTATGTGATATGAAGAATGCACGAACCTAAGGTAACTTTCATAACCCATTTCTTTTCTTTACATTCGGTTAACACATGGAGTCACCGGGTGAGGTTTAATTAGAAATGTGGTAGAAGAACATGAAAAGGAGAAATGAATGTTAGGATCAGGTACCATTGCCCACATTAGAACCGCCTTAGTTAATATTTTTATGTTAAATCATCTGCATAGAACTATAACTCAACCATGTTGATTATTAGTTCATCTACATTGAGTCTTATCTCACTCACATTTAAGATTGTTACCCATATTGACCCTTTACTCATCTGCATTGAAACCTTACTCAACAACATTGAAGATTGTTACCTGCATTGATCCCTAGTTCATCCGCATTGATCGTTACCTCATCCGCATTGATCGTTAACTCATCTGCATTGATTACTGTTACCTGCATTGACCCTTTAAGCTCATTCATATTGGTACTGTTACTCGCATGGGATCATATTCACCAGCATTAGATTAAGATACTATTCATACGCATTAGATATTAGTCATCCACATTAGGTCACTCTTATCCACATTAGAGGACACTTAAGATATTTTCATCAAGAATTCTTGATCAAGTGTTGACTAAATAATTAGTGTTGTCTGTTTCTAGTATATGATTCCCTACATGCTTTATTTATATAAAAAGGTAAATTTTGATGCTCTACGCTATATGATGTAATGAAAATTATCATAAAAAGTATTATGTGTAGCAAAATGGAACATTAATAGAATAATAATGATAGTAAAACCTAATAAAATGAAATGTGGGCCAGAATGAAAGTTTTGCAAGCATGAGTGGACATCAGATATATGAGTCAAATGAATGGAATGTACCCTATAAACATGTTCATGCTATGAAAATTGCATTGTGGGTCAACTATAAGGGAATTAGCTAACCATAATGTTTGCTGACATAGCTTAGACATTTGTTGTCAACCAAATGTCTAGGTTCTTGCTTTATGCAACCTTAGTTTATGAAAAGTTATTGAATGAAATGAAGATAATGAACACTATAAAGAATAACTGAACTCAAATTAACTGATATGAATGATAAATGTGTGTTTATTAAAGGAAGTAAAACTATATTTTTTTATATATTATAAAACTAGAACTCACTAAGTAATGCTAACTTTTGTATCCATATTAGTTGATAGGTAATAACTGAGGTTAAGAATGACATGAAAATAAAGCTACTTGTCATCAAGAGACTGACATCCTAGTTTAAATAAATGACATTTTGTCTTAAGCTACAATTATTATGTTTCATTTAAGAGGACAAGTGTTTATTATTGATAAATTAAGCTATGATACGAATGTTTAAGTTTTATGCTACAATGCTTTCTATCAATAATGTATTATGTAATGTTTCATGCTATGATTAACCAACTATAAGGACTCCTAGGATTGGGTCCTTACAAAACATCCAACTTATTCAACCATGTTTTCAATCTAGAAGGTCGATTTCACCACTTACATAATCGATTAGGACATCCTCATGCCAAATTGTTTTAATTTTTCAGCATCAATCTTCTAGTTATTCTAGTTTAATTTCAAATGATTATTGTAATTCATGCAATCAATAAAAGTCACAAACTTGCATCTTTATATCTACACTTCTACTCCTTTACAATTAATCTTTTCTGATGTTAGGTGCTCTCCTATTTCACTTTTGATGCGCTCAAGTATTATATTATTTTAGTTGACTGCTATACTAATATATAGAGTTCCACAAAACGGGTTTCGGCCGGACCCGGGCCCGGGTACAAAACCGGGTTTGGGCCCAACCGGGTTTTTTGTACCCGGGTATTGGTGAACCCGGGTACGAACCCGGGTCGGGTTCAGCGAGATACAAACCCTACCCGGTATACCGGGTAGGGTCGGGTCGGGTTCGGTTCGGGTATGAAACCCGGGTTCAACCGGGTTTTTGCCTTTTTTTTTTTTTCTTTTTTTCTTTTCTTGTGTGTGTGTCGAACACCGGGTCGTATGTTTTTTTTTCTTATATTTTCTTTCCTTTTTTTTCTTTTTATTTTTCTTTTCCTAACCGGGTTCACTTGAATGACAAAAATTTAAACAACTTAATATATAAATATATACAAATCTTGAGCAGAAAATGTTACACTTATAATATACAAATATTAAATACTTTTTATATAAAACATTTGAATGACAAAAAATTTAAAAAGAACATGAAAGACATATAATATTAAAACAACTTAAAAATAACAATATCGTCTAATTTTATCTACTACGAGATGCTTGATCAAATGCTAATTCTTCATCGGATATGCCAGAAGATACTCCGTCTTCTACCTCTTCATCATGTACTTTAGCTTCGAGTGTAATCTCGTCTTCGAGGCTTGTTTGGTCTTGTATACGATCCGTTGCGTCTAAGTGATCCTTTAAACAAATGCACATCTCCACTGCTTCCGGAGTTAGTCTTGTTCTTCGTAATGATATTACCCTGCCACTAAGAGAAAAAGCAGATTCCGAAGCTACCGTAGAAGCTTGGACGCTTAGTAAATCACGGGCCATAGCAGAAAGAATCGGAAATTGAGATTCTTTTCCTTTCCACCAAGCCAAAATATCGAATGCACGATAATCTTCGGTAGTCATAGTGGAAATAAAATCCGTTCCACTATATCTACCGAGCTCACTTGTTGGGGTGTTACCTCTTTGACGTTTAGCCGTCACATCCCGAACAACATTCAACATAGTCAAAACAGGGTCTTTAAACGAGGTACTAGCACTTGAGGTTGATCCGCTTGGCATGGTTATGTTTACGTTAGGCCCATATCTATTTAAATAAAAATTATAAATTGTTTTCAAACTATGATTAAAATTTTCTTTTGCCTCGTTTGAAAAATCAGGGTTTTCGTCATGCATATCCAAATTGTCATTTATCTCATCTATCAAACATTCAACCCCCGCAACATTTAGAAACGGATTTAAAGCGGCGGCACACGTAAAAACGGATGGTAAGTCCTTAAAATATTTTTTAAACTTTTCTTTCATTGGTTCTATCATTTGATTAAACATATTATTTTTATTTTGAAAATTTTTAAAATTCAAAGACATAAAATATAGTTCTTGAAGCACCGAATAACTAGTGGAATAATAAACTCCCGATAATTTTGTTGTTGAGTTTTTAAAAACCTCAAGAAACTCGGATAGACGTTGAAGATTCTCCCAACCCGCATCCGGAAATGGGTCGGCTTCACCATTATCCGAAAGACTATTATGAAAAGCTTTCAAAGTGCCCTTTTGTTTTAAAGCACATTCAAACATGTGACAAGTCGAATTCCACCGAGTAGGTACATCCCAATTAGGACCTAAAAATCTAGAGTGCGTATCCTTACAAAGTTGTTTATAATCTTGATATCTTCTTCTACTTTTTTTAAAAACGTCATGTAACATAAATCGAAAAGATGTAATAAAGTTATTAACATATTGCCCGGATAGTCCGTCTTGCACTACTAAATTAATAATATGTGCAACACAACGAGTATGGAAAAAATCACCGTTTGCAATCGGAAGATATTTTAATTTTAATTTTTCAACCGCGGTTGTGTTGTTAGAGGCGTTATCAAATGCAATTGAAAAAAGTTTATTTTCTAATTTAAAAGTACTTATTACATTATCTAAAAAGTAAAACAAAAATTCTCCGGTGTGTGGATGTGGAAAAAGATCAAATGCAATCGTACGTTTCATCAATTGCCATGAATTGGGATCCACCCAATGAGCGGTGACGCAAAGGTACGATTCGGGTAAACCGTGTGGAGCCGACCAAACGTCACTAGTTAAGTTTACACCGGTATTTAAATTTTCAAATAATACAATTAAATCATTTTTTGCTTGTTTCCATAATTTTAAACAATAACGTCTAAGTGTAGTACGACTTACGTGAGTGTAACGAGGTTGAAGCGTCTCTCGAATTAAGTTGGTCAACCGAGGATTGTCGAAGTGACTAAAAGGCAAAGCTTCTTGAATCACGAACTTCGCCATTCGATCTCGAACCGTATTAACATCGTAATTAAAGATTCCACCGTCTCCACCAATTGTGTTTGTTGCGAATCCGGATTACTTTTCAACGACTTACAAAACTTCTTGCTAATGTGTTTGTTTAAAGTCGTGTTAGAATCTTTAGCAAGCAAAGCTCCACAAAACTTGCAACGAGCCTTTACAAACCCGTCACTCAACTCAACCATATCCCAATTGCACCAAACATCCATGTTACGATTGTGTGCAAGAACACGAACGACGGTTGGAGCGTTGGACGAACCTTGACCAACGGAAGATTATGAGTGAGCCATATCAAGATTGAAGAGAGTGAAAGTGTAAAACGAGAGAGTGAACGTGTAAAACGAGAGTAAACGAGAGTATTTTTTGCGTTTTTTGCGTATATTTTTGTGTTTGAGACTTGGGTACTAAATCATATCAACCCACACCTATTTATACTAACTTATAGGGCAAAAGTGACCAAAAAAATAGTCACAAATCGAAGGTAACGGCTATATCGCCGTTAAAAAATGGCCACTTTTTAAAAAAAAAAAAAAAAACGGTCGAAACCGGGTCCAACCCGGGTTCAACCGGTTCCGGGTCGGGTCGGGTTCTATGAAATTCTAGAAAATCATACCCGGTTCCAACCCTACGGTTTTTTTCGGGTCCAACCCGAGTATGCATATACCGGGTCGTACCCGTACCCGGTTCCGGGTCGGGTCCACCGGGTCGGGTCCGAACCCGGTTTTTATGCCCAAGTCTACTAATATATATGGTTAAACCCTCTAAAACAAAAATCCAACTCATTTTCGACCATTATGCGTTTCAAAAACTAGTTGAAAATTGCTTTAACATTAAAATCAAACAACTTTTTTTGTGACAAGATGGTGAATACTTAAAACTCCCTCCTCATCTTAATTCATGTGGTATATCACATCTAACCTCCCCGCCTCACACGCCGGAACATAATGGTTATACTGAGCGTCAACATGGACATATTTACGAAACTAGTTTAACTCTTTTATCACATGTTAATCTTCCCACTTTCTTTTGGACATAGGCATGTCGTTTTGTCGCCTACATAATTAATAGACTCCCAACATCAATACTTAAAAATAAATCTCTCCCTATGAATTCCTTTTTGATACTTCTTTAAATTCATTAAACTTAGAAGTTTTGGTTGTCTTCTTACTCTTAGTTAAGACCTTACTCTCCTTACAAACTTCACTCTCAATCAAAACCTTGCATCTTTGTTGGATGCTCTCTTACTCAAAGTGCTTATTATCTTCTTCACCCTCTCACCAACCATATTTATTCCTCTCGACATGTTAACTTCATTGAATATGTTTTCCTTTCATCTCACTAACGAATTCCATATCTACCGATCTTAATATGTCCACCTTTTATGATGCATAGTTCCTTACTCAACTTTCTGTCCAATACATACCAACAACATCCCATGCACAAACTCCTTTAGAACCCTTCAATAGCCTACCTTCACTTTATAACCTCACAGATTACACTTCGCATTCACTTCCTAACCACATATCACCTACCCCTACTACTCATTCATCCCCCGTAACTTCCTCATCTCCTATCTCCACCACCTCCACACCGTCTGTCTATTATGATAACCACTCCACATACTTCCTATCCTTCTAGTTCAGAACCCTTACCACATACTCGCCCTGAACCCAAACCAAACCAAACTCTCGCTATCAAAAACTTTGTTGTCTACACTATTTTCGCTACACCTCTGATTGAACCTACAAACACACTCCAAGCTCTTAAACATCCATTATGGCATCAAGAAGTAGCAGATGAATTTGATGCTTCTATAACGTAACAATACTTGGGACATGTCTTCCTCCTACATATGCTCCTAAGGTCATGGGAAGTAAATGGTTTTTTGGAATCAAATACAAACCCGATGGCATTATGTATGTCAATGACATTATTGTCATTGGTCCATCAGGTTCCACTCTTTCCTCCTTTACTAATTCTCTTGCAACTAAGTTCTCTGTCAAGGACCATGAATCACTATCATATTTTTTTAGGGGTTGAGGTTCTTTCCATACACAAGGTCTTTTTTTTACTAATCAAGAAATGTTCTTGATGTTTCATCAGAGCTAAAATTTCTGATTGTAAGCCTGTTTCAACTCTGATTATAAGCTTCAAACTGTTGACTTCAATTGGTGTCACACTCTCGATTCTCCTATTGATTATCAAGCTCTTGTTAGAGTCTTACAACACTTATATATTACACGTCCTATCATTGCGTTCACGGTAAATAGAGTGTTGCAATCAAGCTTGCACCAACTACTCTTCATTGTTCGACTCTTAAAGGATTACTACGATACTTGCATGAAACTTTACATCAGGGATTACTTCTACGTCATCATCCCCCTCTCTGTCTTCACGCTTTTACCGTTGTCGATTGGGTGAGGGATAGGGACACCTATCGCAGTAACACAAGTTATGTTGTTTTCTTTGGCTCAAGCCCGATTGCATTAGATATGTAGCCACGGCCACAGCAGAGGTACAATTGTTAGTTTCACTTTTAACAAAATTTGGTTTTACATTAGAGATCACTCCCATTATTTACTGTGACAACTTAAATGCAATACGTATGTTATTAAGCAAATCCTGTTTACCATTCATGTATGAAGCATCTTTCTTTAGATTTTCATTTTGTTTGAGAGAAAGTTCAAGATGGGTCTCTACGAGTTACTTATATATTTAGTGATGATCAACTAGCCGATGTTCTCACCAAACCATTGTCATGTCCACAATTTTACTCACTTATTTCCAAGATTGGACTCGTTAATTAACAGACCGTCCATTTTGCGGGGAAATATTAAGTATAAGCATATGGATTCAAATCACAACTAATCAAGATTTAAATGTTTCCTTCATACTGCAATCTTTTACTTATTCAAAATGTTTGTTGTATCTCCTAGATTATAGATAGCTAGGTACTTTATGGTTTGGTTGTTATAGTTTATTTTCTATATATTTTTAATTTTGATAGATGAATGAATCTGAGTTTTCCACGATATTGTTAAAATGGATTAAGCATGCCCACCAACAATATTTTCAATTGCAATTTATTCTGCTTATGATAATTAGGTAAATTCTATCCCTATAACAAAAACAAACGCTACGGACAGTAAAATGGTGGGGTTGAGTTGGTTGGCTTTTTCATTTCTTTTATTATTTAATTATTCTCATTAGATACTCTAGGTAAGTATTCTTATTTTCTCAAAATTCCATTCACACAAATGATGTGATTTTTATTTTCTATTTTCTTTATTCTTGTAACTAATGTATTATTTCTCTAATAGTTTAAAATATATTATATTACAAAAGTTTTAATAAACATTAATTTATATTAATATGTCTTATATAAGTTATGTATTTAATCAACTTCCTCTTCAACATTTGTGTTCGCGGTAATGTTTTAACGTAATTTTTTTCATGATTCTATTTGTTGTGGCAACGCAGGGGGTTTAAATGTTAGTTAATAAATAATTTATATTAAATTTTTGATGTATAAATAGTGTACGTTTTACATTGATCTTTGATTGAGTTCTAATACAATCATACTCATCAAAGACAAATTTGATAAACTTGGATTTTGTAAAATCATTGGATTTGAAATTTAAATCATAAAAAATAAAGTTAATTACAAAATGGTCCCTGCAATAAGATCGTTTTTCAAGTTTAGTTATCAAGTATGGTTTATTACAAGATAACCCTCTAAGTATGACAACTTATAATAAAATAGCTCCCGACATAGATGGACGTTAACTTATCTGTTAGAAACTTTTGAATGACAAAAACAACCTCTTGTTTAACAAATAAAAAAGCCTAATCTGACAAATTTACGAGCTCCATCCTCGTGTCTTCTTCCCCACTTCTCTTGTCACCACCCCACTACCTCCACTCACCACCCAACTAACACCGACGGCCACCACCCACTTAACTGCCCGAGTGTTTTCCGGTCATCCACCCCGCCATTGCAGCCTCTTGGATCACCGCACCACTACACCCTTTTGAACCGGCCCCATCCTACACAACAGATCAAGATTTGTGTAAATGCTCGTTGGAGTGGTGGAAATCATCGGAGTGAGAGGCAATGAAGATGAGGCGGCGACAACAACGACGGTTGCTTGCTAGAGATGGAGGTCGGCAACCTGATTATCAAAGAGGATGATGGGTGCCCGGTACCCGATGTGTGGTGGAAGGTGTTGGCGGTGGTGGGTGGTGGCAGTGGTGGGTGGTGGTGTAATGGAGGTTTTGTGAAGTGAAACGAGAAAACGGGTAATATAATTTATACTTTTTAATATTATTTTGTCTTTTAGCAATGGATATAATTGTTATTTCGTACCTATTTAACGAAAAAAATTAACTTTCATCAAACTTAGGGGTTATTTTCTTATGAGTTGTCATACTTAATAGGCTATATTCTAATAAATCATACTTGGGGACTAAATTTGAATAACGACCTAAACACAGAGATTATTTGTGTAATTAACTCTAAAAGATACTTTATAAAATGAAATGTTAAAAAAAAAAAGATAAAATCTTAGTTTTAGTTAAGTTTAAAATTTTATTGAACTAGGTTTACAAATTTCAAAGAAAAGACATTCAAGCAGTTTCAAAGTTTGCTTTAAGTTATTACTTTAAGTTATAAGGTGCTAATCCTGAGATCTCTTACTTATAGTATTGAGACATTTAATTCTATCGATTCGAACCCTTTAGCCTTTTGAAATCTGTGTCGTTCTTTAGTTGGTTTCAATTGGTATAAAGATCGGATCACCATCCAGTCCGGTTTTAAAAATATCAGTTATTGTCTTATTATTCATTCAAAGCTGTAAATTAATTTAAACAGTGAATACAATTTATAAAACTTATTAACAATGGGGTCTAAGCTAATGTGAAACCGAGTCCAATGTCGTTCAGTTGTTATAAGTCAACTATAATGAATATTGTCTGCCAAAGTACTAAGTAGCCAGCCCAAACATGGGTCCTTCATTGATGTTATAGATTAAGATATTAAGTAGAAAATTATACCAATGATCCTTAGCTCAAGTGGTTAATATGAAGTACTTATGACATGTACATAAAGGGGAGTTTATGAGTTCAAGTCTCATTATAAACAAAATGCTCATAGTTGAGCAAGTGGGTTTCCTCCTGAGGGGGTTGGGGGTGCGGTCCTGGCTGGGAAACGGATAGGCGGGTCCGATTTAGATAACACCTATCCTCCGAAGCAGGATCGCACGTTTGCCGTTCAAAAAAAAAGTAAAAAATTATATTTAATGATCTCATGCTTTTAGATAAATATTGAACATATACAAGTTTTATCTGATCCGATTTTTATTTTAATCTATCTTGTTATTACAAAACCATCTACAAAATTCAGAATAATTTATTTCAAAGATGTATCATATCACCTAAAACGTCTAGAAAATTATGTTGATGTAGTTTGTATATAATCAATAAAATATATTATTCATTAAATAGATATTAAATTTAATTATTAAAAAATGTAAATAAAAATAATTAATAATAGACGAGTTGAACCTTGCCGAGCACGTGCTTTATAAATTTCTGGATCGATTGAAAGTGGAAATGCAACGAGTCTTCCGGCTTTGGAGTCTTCCTCGAGCAGTGAATCATTGACTACGTTTAGAGCCGAAATAGCAGCCGAGAACGAGGCTGACGAGATCGAATCTTAGAAGTAAATCTCTAAATGAGCGGAGAGTTCTCTTAAGTGAAAATAAGCCAGCTTCAATCTGGTCGACTTTGGGTTCAGTTCGTATACACCTTTTATAATATGAAATTGAAACTTAAGATTTGCTGAGAGAAATTTTCATTTAAAAGAAAATGATTCTTTCAAAAAGAAAAAATATATAAAATAATTGTTCCACACATTATAAACTTGAAAGAGGTATTCCTTTAGGAGACGCCTCTATCTTCCTGCATTAATAAGGAGAAACTAGTAGGATATGCCGCACGTTGCGGCGGTTTGTTTTTGAATGTCGATACGTAAATAAAAAGTATTTCTTAAAAAAATCGTAACATTAAAAATACGAAAGCGAACCTTAAAAAATTGTTTAAGTAAAATCTAAAACCGTGTAAAACGGTCACATGTCCTGATTTAACATTTAAAAGCATATTTTGTTAAATATTATATATAATTCAATTTTTTCTTTGAAAGTTAAACTTGCAGAAAATTTAATGCTAAAAGTATGTGATGCGTAGACAGCCAATTATCATTATAAAAATAAATATAAATAAAATTTAATGCTAAAAGTATGTGATGCGTAGACAGCCAATTATCATTGTAAAAATAAGTAGAAATAAACAGTGTAGTAAAAGGCTTGAACACTGGTAGAATTGAAAAAAAATCTTAGAAACCATTGAACCAATCTTAAACTATGATTTTAATTTGCAACATATAATAATTAACTTATAAGAAAACGACAATATAAATATAAAAAAAAAAGATATTGTAGCTACCGATCTAAGTTTTTAATATGTATATATAATATATAATATATAATATCAAAAAAAAAAGAAAAGAAAAAAAAAAACCCAATGTATATTTAATATATAATATCCAAAAAAAACAAAAAAAAAACAAAAACCCCCGACATAAGGGATTAATAAGAATAGAATTAGTGAGATTTTCGAAAATGATATTATTGTCCTTTTCTGTTCGTATTAGTTTTCACGTACGTTCATTCTTTATTTTTCATAGACTTATTGACTACGGTCATATGTGAAAGCAAACATACTGGTCTAATTTGTTAATCTCTATACAAAGAGTTAGAACTGACCAATTGTTTAAATCAAAATAAATTGGTAAATTTGGAGGATTTGAGATTTATACGATTCAACTTATAATTTTTGGGTTAAAATCAGGTTTAATGGTTCGGCTAAACGTTTGTATTTTAAAATCCATTAATTGCATTTATTTTATTCTTTGATATGCACAGTATTTATGAACTATTTATAAATAAGTTTTTAATTTTAATACAAGAATTAGAAATAAAAGTTCAAATCCTGTAAAGTGTCAAACCAAACCGTTTTGGTCATTCCGCTCGACCCAACTAACGTGACTAGTTTGACTTGTCATTTTTCTTTAGTTCGTAGTGCAGAAGGTGCGGTTTAGAATTTATATCAAACAATTCATTAATATGGTTTGTGTATATCTTATGTGATTAAAGGAATAGACCTTATTGACCTGTTTCTTTAAAAAAAAGTTGATTTAGATTGTGATCTGTAAAAGTTACTTTAGTAAAAACCAATATATCAGCTTATAACGACATGTGTCATATATTTGCATTAGGCCAACGACCCTTTAGTACTAAATCTGCTAAATCGTCTCATAATTTCTCAATATTCAAAGACATAGTATTCAAGGTTCAAACTAATGAAAATTTAAGTCAAACAGCAAACTACATAATAGTTTTGAAAAACGACAAACCAAACAAACTGCGTTGATAGAACATAGTCTCTAGCACAAGACTTGGTCTCATCCCATTTCATGACTTTTACAAAGTTTGGTCCAAATCTTAGAAACTTATTTTTCTAATCCTTTTTGCAAACAATTGAATGGTGTTTTGGCCTTGAGACTAACTAATCATTTTACTATTATCTTTCTTTCCACAAGTAATGGTCAGACCATTGACCACTCTCCCACCTACATCCTCTGTTCTTATAAATCCCACACACACACACACACATTATCACTCATTCCACATATTCAATTCAGAATTTTCTCTTGATTTCTTCAATTCAACATGCCTGAAAATAAGGTGAATTTCCTCACTTACTTCCTCTGTTTCATTAATTTCTTTATTCTCCTTCTCTGTTTCTTTAAAGTTCTAAAAACTGAGTATGAAACCCAAATTAAGTATTTTATCTCCATAATTTTCTATATACAATCTATATTTCTTCATGGGTTTCTTCATTTTACTGTTATTAACTCGTAAATATGTGCAGAAAATTGTAATCAGAGTGGATATCCATGACGATAATTGTAAAAGGAAAGCTTTAAGGGCAGTTTCGGGTCTTTCAGGTTATAACTCTATATTCTTTTAACTCGATTTTGAATTAAGCATCATAATTCAATTAATTAAAAAGTGCGAACCTTACAGCAACTAGTAAGCTTGATGCTTTGTGACTTTAAGATCAATGGTTTAAGTAGTGAGAAAGAGTCTCCTTAAAATAAGGTTGCGTACATCTAGGCTCTGTGTTAAGTATAAGCTAAGTCAAGCATCTGGTACGCTGAATCTGAATCAAATTACTAAAAATCTTGTTTTGAAATGATATCAGGGATCGAGTCGTTATCTATGGACATGAAGGACAAGAAACTGACGATCATCGGAGGCGTTGATCCGGTGGATGTGGTGGGAAAACTTAAGAAATGGAACCCTAATATACTCACCGTCGGACCGGCGAAAGAAGAAAAGAAAAATGAAGGTGGTGGAGATAAGAACAAGACGAAGAATGATCAAGAAGAAGCTATTAAAAAATGGGTGGAAGCTTACAGGTTTTACCATCCGTACATGACACCACAATATTATGTTCATTCTGTGGAAGATGACCCCAATGGTTGTGTTATTTGTTGAATGTACAAGTAAAGATGCATTAGGTATATGTATGTATATGGGCTTGACTTTGGATGTGTGGTGAGGGTGATCTTTTTTGTACTTTGTGTCATAAAGAGTTAGGGTAATAGATATTGGATCATCATGTTAGATTCTTATTGTATCCATTTTGTATCCGTGAAAGGTTAGACTGAATTTAAGTAATGAATAATGAGAATCTTATAAGTTTTATATTGGACAAGAATCTTATATATTGGAGAATTATGTAACTAGTTACTTTACTCTCTTTTGAACTTGTGTTATATTTGTCAAAATCTTCATATTAAGTAGTTTGTATGGTAGTATTAATGATTGTTATTTTGTATCTATTTAACGGAAAAAGTTAATTTTCATCAAACTTAGGGTTATGAGTTGTCATACTTAATAGGCTATATTTTAATAATTGGGGGTTTAAATTTGAATAACGACCTTAACACATAGATTATTTGTATAATTAACTCTAAAAGATACTTTGAAAAACGAAATGTGAAAAAAAAGAAAGATAAAGTCTTAGTTTTAGTTAAGTTTAAAATTTTATTGAACTAGGTTTACAAATTTCACGGGAAAGACATTCAAGCAATTTTAAAGTTTGCTTTAAGTTATAAGGTGCTAATTCTGAGATCTCTTGCTTGTAGTATTGAGACATTTACTTCTATCGATTCGAACCCTTTAGCCTTTTGAAATCCGTGTCATTCTTTCGTTGGCTTCAATTGGTATAACGATCGGATCACCATCTAGTCCGGTTTTAAAAACATCAATTATTGTCTTATTATTCATTCGAAGCTGTAAATTAATTTAAACAGTGAATACGATTTATATAAACTTATTAACAATGTGGCCTAAGCTAATGTGAAATCGAGTCCAATGTCGTTCAGTTGTTATAAGTCAACTATAATGAATATTGAATAATCAATAGGTCTGTCAAAGTACTAAGTAGCCAGCCCAAACATGGGTCCTTCATTGATGTTATAGATTAAGATATTAAGTAGAAAATTATATTTAATGATCTCATGCTTTTAGATAAATCTTGAACATATACAGGTTTTATCTGATCCGATTTTTATTATAATAGATCTTGTTAGTACTAAACCATCTACAAAATTCAGAATAATTTATTTCAAACATGTTATATATCACCTAAATTTCTAGAAAATTATGTTGATGTAGTTTGTATTTAATCAATAAAATATATATATATTTATTAAATAAATAATAAATTTAATTATTAAAAAATATAAATAAAAGTAATTAATAATAGACGAGTTGAACCTTGCCGAGCACGTGCTTTCTAAATTTCTTACGAGATGAGCTCGAATCTTAAAAGTAAATCTCTAAATGAGCGGAGAGCTCTCATAAGTGAAAATAAGCCGAGCTCCAATTTGAACGACTTTGGGCTCAGTTCGTTTACACCTTCTATAATATGAAATTGAAACTTATGATTTGCTAAGAGAAATTTTCGTCTAAAAGAAAATGATTCAAAAGGAAAATGTGTCAAAAAGAAAAAATATATAAATAATTGTTCCACATATTTTAAACTTGAAGAGGTATTCCTTTAGGAGACGTCTCTATCTTCCCACATTAATAAGGAGAAATTAGTGAGATTTTCGAAAATGATATTATTTTCGTTTTCTGTTCGTATTAAATTTCACGTACGTTCATTCTTTATTTTTCATAGACTTATTGACTACGGTCGTGTGTGAAAGCAAACATATTGGTCTAGTTTGTTAATCTCTTTACAAAGAGTTAGAACCGACCAATTGTTTAAATCAAGATAAATTGGTAAATTTGGAGTATTTGAGATTTATATGATTCAGTTTATAATTTTTGGGTTAAAATCAGGTTTAATGGTTCGGCTAAACGTTTGTATTTTAAAATCCATTAATTGCATTTATTTTATTTTTTGATATGCTCAATATTTATGAATTATTTATAAATAATTTTTTAATTTTAATACAAGAATTAGAAAGAAAAGTTCAAATCCTGTAAAGTGTCAAACCAAACCGTTTTGATCATTCCGCTCGACCCAACCAACGTGACTAGTTTGACTTGTCATTTTTCTTTAGTTCGTAGTGCAGACGGTGCGGTTTAGAATTTATATCAAACAATTCATTAATATGGTTTTGTGTATATCTTATGTGATTAAAGGAATAGACCTTATTGACCTGTTTTTTTTAAAAAAAATTGATTTAGATTGTGATCTGTAAAAGTTACTCCAGTAAAAACCAATATATCAACTTATAACGACATGTGTCATATATTTGCATTAGGCCAACAGCCCTTTAGTACTAAATTTGCTAAATCATCTCATAATTTCTCAATATTCAAAGACATAGTATTCACGGTCCAAACTAATGAAAATTTAAGTCAAACAGCAAACTACATAATAGTTTTGAAAAACGACAAACCAAACAAACTGCGTTGATAGAACATAGTCTCTAGCACAAGACTTGGTCTCATCCCATTTCATGACTTTTACAAAGTTTGGTCCAAATCTTAGAAACTTATTTTTCTAATCCTTTTTGCAAACAATTGAATGGTGTTTTGGCCTTGAGACTAACTAATCATTTTACTATTATCTTTCTTTCCACAAGTAATGGTCAGACCATTGACCACTCTCCCACCTACATCCTCTGTTCTTATAAATCCCACACACACACACACACATTATCACTCATTCCACATATTCAATTCAGAATTTTCTCTTGATTTATTCAATTTAACATGCCTGAAAATAAGGTGAATTTCCTCACTTACTTCCTCTGTTTCATTAATTTCTTTATTCTCCTTCTCTGTTTCTTATGATCCTCTGTTTCTTTAAAGTTCTAAAAACTGAGTATGAAACCCAAATTAAGTATTTTATCTCCATAATTTTCTATATACAATCTATACTTCTTTATGGGTTTCTTCATATTACTGTTATTAACTCGTAAATATGTGCAGAAAATTGTAATCAGAGTGGATATCCATGACGACAATTGTAAAAGGAAAGCTTTAAGGGCAGTTTCGGGTCTTTCAGGTTATAACTCTATATTCTTTTAACTCGATTTTGAATTAAGCATCATAAAGCTTGCTGCTTTGTGACTTTAAGATCAATGGTTTAAGTAGTGAGAAACTGTCTCCTTAAAATAAGGTTGCTTACATCTAGGCTCTGTGTTAAGCATAAGCTAAGTCAAGCATCTGGTACGCTGAATCTGAATCAAATTACTAAAAATCTTGTTTTGAAATGATATCAGGGATCGAGTCGTTATCTATGGACATGAAGGACAAGAAACTGACGATCATCGGAGGCGTTGATCCGGTGGATGTGGTGGGAAAACTTAAGAAATGGAACCCTAATATACTCACCGTCGGACCGGCGAAAGAAGAAAAGAAAAATGAAGGTGGTGGAGATAAGAACAAGACGAAGAATGATCAAGAAGAAGCTATTAAAAAATGGGTGGAAGCTTACAGGTTTTACCATCCGTACATGACACCACAATATTATGTTCATTCTGTGGAAGATGACCCCAATGGTTGTGTTATTTGTTGAATGTACAAGTAAAGATGCATTAGGTATATGTATGTATATGGGCTTGACTTTGGATGTGTGGTGAGGGTGATCTTTTTTGTACTTTGTGTCATAAAGAGTTAGGGTAATAGATATTGGATCATCATGTTGATTCATATTGTATCCATTTTGTATCCGTGAAAGGTTAGACTGAATTTAAGTAATGAATAATGAGAATCTTATAAGTTTTATATTGGACAAGAATCTTATATATTGGAGAATTATGTAACTAGTTACTTTACTCTCTTTTGAACTTGTGTTATATTTGTCAAAATCTTCATATTAAGTGGTTTGTATGGTAGTATTAATGATTGTCGTAATAAACATGGCATGAGTTTGAAGGATAACAAATGCAATGTTAGATGGTGTTTAAGAGTAAAAAGATTGTTGTTAAAAAAAGTAGGGATGAGCAAGCTTTAACCATAACCAACCATGAACAGATAATCGAATCATATCCGCACCGAATTTAACCGATAACGATATAACCGGCAGTTATGGTTAAGTATTAGCTGATAATCGGTTATGGTAAATTGTGTTTAATAACCGAACTAAACTTTAAATCTATAAAAAAAACTCATTTTAAATATTATAACATTTGAACTTGTAAAGTAAATGTTTATTTTGTTACTACATTACACATACATGCTTTTTTTAGAGACCGATTGATAGATTATATAACAAAATGGTTCAAAACCAACTTGTTTAAAAAATAAATAAAAAAGAGAGTCCAAGTTTTATAAAAGTTAAAGGGTACCTTAAAAATGCTTTAGTTGTTTACTTATAAATTGTGTTACTTTAACATTTATTAAAGAATTTTTTACTAAGCTATGATCGAATACTATATACAACAAACCAATCAAGGCTTCAACAAGGCCCAGATTGTAACATCCCACATTGGTTGGGAAGGTGAACGAAGGCTTCTTTATAAAGGGCTTGAGACCTTCCCCACTGTGACGCGTTTTGCCTGGGCGATGGTGGTACGTCCCGGTCCAGGTGAAGACAAAACCGTGAGGCGATGGTGGTTCGTCCCGGCCAAAGCGGACAATATCATGGTGCGGTTACGCTGGGCTGTTACAGATGGTATCAGAGCCAGGGCCGGGCCGGTGTGCCAGCGAGGACGCTGGGCTCCCTAAGGGGGGTGGCTTGTAACATCCCACATTTGGTTGAGAAGGTGAACGAAGGCTTCTTTATAAAGGGCTTGAGACCTTCCCCACTGTGACGCGTTTTGCCTGGGCGATGGTGGTACGTCCC
Organism: Flaveria sonorensis; assembly: GCA_025506505.1. NCBI lineage: Eukaryota > Viridiplantae > Streptophyta > Magnoliopsida > Asterales > Asteraceae > Flaveria > Flaveria sonorensis. The sequence continues at coordinate 40,255,428 of CM046431.1, read as the reverse complement.
GGTCCAGGTGAAGACAAAACCGTGAGGCGATGGTGGTTCGTCCCGGCCAAAGCGGACAATATCATGGTGCGGTTACGCTGGGCTGTTACAGAGTCTTGCATACACGTGTCGGGAGCACACACTAGTTGTCGTTGAACGTTGGTGACTTAATAATAATCAGTAATGTTAAATTGATGATAATTAGGTTAACAATGTGATTATTAAGTTATGCTTATGTGATTTAAATGTTAACTGTAATTTTATCGCGTAACGTGAAAACGTGTATATTTATTTCGTGTGTTTTGTGATAAATGGAAATTATGCATGATTGTTATTTGTGATTAATAATAATTGTGTTTAGTAGTTAAAAACTATTCAAAAAGCCTAATCTTTATAAAATACAAATTATAAGGGTTAAAAGGGTAATTATGGATTATTAAATAAAATAAAATCAAAACCCAACCCTAATCCAACCCCATCGGCCGCGATCGACCTCCCCTCTCCCTCTCCTCTTTGAATTCAGCCCAAGAACAAGCAATCATCTTCGGTTTTGGTCGATTACAAGGCATAGAACACGTTGGAATCATCAATTGCAAGCCATTACACGTTTAAAGGTTAGATTTTTATATAATTTGATGATTTTTCATGATTGGCCGAAAGTTCAAAGCGAAAACTGCAATTGGTGGTCGATTGATGCCTAGTTAGGGTAATAGATATTGGATCATCATGTTGATTCTTATTGTATCCATTTTGTATCCGTGAAAGGTTAGACTGAATTTAAGTAATGAATAATGAGAATCTTATAAGTTTTATATTGGACAAGAATCTTATATATTGGAGAATTATGTAACTAGTTACTTTACTCTCTTTTGAACTTGTGTTATATTTGTCAAAATCTTCATATTAAGTAGTTTGTATGGTAGTATTAATGACTGTTATTTTGTATCTATTTAACGGAAAAAGTTAATTTTCATCAAACTTAGGGTCCATTTTCTTATGAGTTGTCATACTTAATAGGCTATATTTTAATAATTGGGGGTTTAAATTTGAATAACGACCTTAACACATAGATTATTTGTATAATTAACTCTAAAAGATACTTTGAAAAACAAAATGTGAAAAAAAAGAAAGATAAAGTCTTAGTTTTAGTTAAGTTTAAAATTTTATTGAACTAGGTTTACAAATTTCACGGGAAAGACATTCAAGCAATTTTAAAGTTTGCTTTACGTTATAAGGTGCTAATTCTGAGATCTCTTGCTTGTAGTATTGAGACATTTACTTCTATCAATTCGAACCCTTTAGCCTTTTGAAATCCATGTCGTTCTTTCGTTGGCTTCAATTGGTATAACGATCGGATCACCATCTAGTCCGGTTTTAAAAACATCAATTATTGTCTTATTATTCATTCGAAGCTGTAAATTAATTTAAACAGTGAATACGATTTATATAAACTTATTAACAATGTGGCCTAAGCTAATGTGAAATCGAGTCCAATGTCTTTCAGTTGTTATAAGTCAACTATAATGAATATTGAATAATCAATAGGTCTGTCAAAGTACTAAGTAGCCAGCCCAAACATGGGTCCTTCATTGATGTTATAGATTAAGATATTAAGTGGAAAATTATATTTAATGATCTCATGCTTTTAGATAAATCTTGAACATATACAGGTTTTATCTGATCCGATTTTTATTATAATAGTACTAAACCATCTACAAAATTCAGAATAATTTATTTCAAACATGTATCATATCACCTAAAACGTCTAGAAAATTATGTTGATGTAGTTTGTATTTAATCAATAAAAAATATATATATTTATTAAATAAATAATAAATTTAATTATTAAAAAATATAAATAAAAGTAATTAATACTAGACGAGTTGAACTTTGCCGAGCACGTGCTTTCTAAATTTCTTACGAGATGAGCTCGAATCTTAAAAGTAAATCTCTAAATGAGCGGAGAGCTCTCTTAAGTGAAAATAAGCCGAGCTTCAATTTGGATGACTTTGGGCTCAGTTCGTTTAAACCTTTTATAATATGAAATTGAAACTTATGATTTGCTAAGAGAGATTTTCGTTTAAAAGAAAATGATTCAAAAGGAAAATGTGTCAAAAAGAAAAAATATATAAAATAATTGTTCCACATATTATGAACTTGAAGAGGTATTCCGGGAGACGCCTCCATCTTCCTGCATTAATAAGGATAAATTAGTGAGATTTTCGAAAATGATATTATTGTCCTTTTCTATTCGTATTAAATTTCACGTACGTTCATTCTTTATTTTTTATATAGACTTATTGACTACGATCGTGTGTGAAAGCAAACATATTGGTCTAATTTTTTAATCTCTTTACAAAGAGTTAGAACTGACCAATTGTTTAAATCAAAATAAATTGGTAAATTTGAAGGATTTGAGATTTATACGATTCAGTTTATAATTTATGGGTTAAAATCAGGTTTAATGGTTCGGCTAAAAGAATTGATTTTTTATTTTTAACTCAAAGCTTTTCATCTTTTACAATTTAACCTTACAACTTTTTTATTTTTAACTTTGGTCTCATATACTTTCATTATTTGCAAATTTTCGTTTATCTTTCGTTCAAAATTTTGCAAGTTAACACGACGCAACATGCAAGTTTGTTTCAATATTTTTACGTTTTGCTTTACGTTTCTTTATAAATTTTGTGAGCTAACATGCCACAACGTGTGTGCGTGCTTCGGTATTTTTATGTCTATCTTTTCCCGTTTGATAGGTTCGCAGCAGCACGCTGTTCCTAGATCGAATTAGTTGTACTTTCTTATGTTTTACGTTTCGGTTTAATTTCTTCTCATTAACACACCACAACCTTAATGTTGGTGGTCGCTAGGAATGATGTGACATTGGTGTTATTTGACATGGTTTTAAGCTCCTACAATAACACATGGGACTTAATTCTAGTTTAGTTTTTGTATCTATTAATAGATAGTGAAATCACTTTACACCAATATGTTTCTTTTGTTCTTTATAGACATGATCGCTAGGTGTTTTAGATTAAGATCTTAAGTAGAAAACGTTAAATTGTACATAATATACAAATTTTCTTATTATATGCCAGTTTAAAAATCTGTGTAATACACTGCTTATATAAAATTTAAATTAATAGTTATTTATTACATAATTTTTTTGAGATAAAATATTATTGAAATTACATATGATAGTAAATTTAGGTAATAAAACAATAATAATATTTTTTCAAATTTTCTTTTTTATAAAACTTTTGCTTAAAAAATTGTTTTTTAAACAGTCAAATTTTTTTAAAAAAATACTTTTTTAAACAATGTTAGTTTTATAAAAGTCCTTTGCCTGAAAAACTTCATATTTCATAAAACTTTTTTTTAAGAAAATATTTTTTATAATAAAAAAAACATATTTTTAAATTATCAAAAAATTTGTTTCATAATTTGGAAAGTATATAAATGATATAATTAGCATTTAATGCATTATTATATGGTTAAATTTTGTTCTTGTAAAGATATGTGTACAATGCTTAGGTGAAACCTAGTTGGATGGGGTAGAAAAATGTCATAAGGTATATAGACATTTTGCTTTATTAGAGTAGACTAGGTTAGATATTCGTATGTTACACGGGTTTAAATAAAAAATTTGATTAAATTTATATAATCTAATATATATTATAGATAATGTATCAATAAAATTCTTATATATTATTAGTATAGATAACAAATATATTTAAGTTATATGCAAATAGTATAAAGAGAAAAAATATTTATTTTTTATTATTATTCATAAATCTCTCTCTCTATATATATATATATATATATATATATATATATATATATTTAAATTATTATAATTTTAATAAGTGATTAGCCATATTTTTAAAATTAAGTCTCATTAAACTATTTTTAATATAGTATTAAATAAGCATTTATTAAGTAAACTTTTTTGAAATCAAGATTTTTACAAAAAATAGTAAATTTATTGTGTTAAGGACACATGAACAATTCTAGGTGGAGCTTAAGTGGAGATAATGTGGACGTGCTAAAAATAGTCATGTGGCTCCATGAGATTTTGATTTATTAGTATAGATTAAGTTAGATACCCGTATGTCACACGGATTGAAATAAAAGTTATATATATGTTATGTATAACATATCAATGAAATTATTATATATAACATATATTTTTAAATTATAAACAATAATGTAAAAAGGCAAAAGATTTTATTTTTTATAAATATCCACAAACCTCCTTATATATATTTTTAAAGTACTTTAGTTTTAACAATGATCAGTTATAAATTAAACTATATTTTAATAAACTTAAGTCTCATTAAATATTTTTAATAAAATATTATTTATTTCTATAAATAAATTATCTTGATTAGTATGTGCAGGACCGGTGAAGGGGTCAATGCAATAGTTTTATAATATTTGGAGAGACTAAGAACACTTAACAGATAAAATAAGGAATCGATTTATAGTGAAACAAAGAACACAAGTAAAGAACAGAACAAGAACACAATAAGATGGTTTTCAAAAATGCTGTATATTGCTCTCAAGTTCCTTTTACAAAGTGTTACAATGCTTAATTATAATGACAAGTACTTGATATATTTTATACTACATCCTACAGCCGGCCATACTTTGAAGGCTAGCTGGAAACACTAATCTATACAATAAGATCAATATAAAGTCAAAAGACAGATTGTTTTTTGACAAGTGACTATGACTTGCCATAACTCACATCCTTATCTAATACAAAAAGGATAAAAGTACAAAAGTAGAAAGTTATAGACTCTAAGACCTTAATACAGTTGACAAAAGTATGAACTTTTCACCAACTCATTAGTGAGTCTTCAGAGGTGACAGCGAAAAATGGTTCAACTTTTGTCAAAAGTGATTCAGAAAAAGCATGTCTTCTCTGTATTCGGAAGAAATCAGTCTCTTGGCTTTGGAAGACTTTGTCTTGAAGCTTCGGAAGACTTCATCTTTGGCTTTGGATGATTTGTTCTTTTGGCTTCAGAAGATTTGATACTTAGTGTATTTTATTTAGTTGTATCAAATCTTTCGAAGTAACTTTTCTTGTACTTCACATGTGCATGCTGAGAGCTCTTTGGTTGTATCAGCCTCTAAGTGTAATCCTTACAAACTCCCCCTAGGTTAATGCTACCAAAACTAAAGGAGAACTTTGAAGCTTGATCTTTATCTGTTGACAGTACTCATCAGAATCAAGACCATTCCCTTCATCATCAGTAGGTTAGAATTCCTCAGACTTTCAAAGTACCTTCTCATGTCATATAGATCATGCAAAGGAAGGCCAAGTATGTTTTGCCAGAAGTACATATCTTGACCCCCTTGATCTCTAGTGACATACCATCTGTCTGGGTTAGCAGCAAATGCCCAAGACATGATAGGTCTCTCAGCAACAAGAGGCTCTACAATGAGTGAAGTTGGTTGAGTAGCCTCTTCTTGATCACCCTTAGGATGTTCTGACTCATCCTGAGGTGTAGAGGTGGATGCCTTGGACTTTTTCTTTTTCTTCTTTTTATCCCTTCTGATGGCCATCCTCTTCCTCTTTCTATACTTTAACTGATAAGGCTGGCCTTGAGTGCCAGATGGTTCTTTTTTGTCCTTCTCAGTTGGGTCTTTTTCTTTTATAGGTTTAGAAGGAGAAGAATCAGGACCCTACTATGGGTCAGAAGGTGAAGCTTGCTAAGATGCAGTACTAGGTTCTGGTTGAGCGAAAGAAAGTATATGTTTTAATTCTTAAAATTATAAGGAATATCATTTAGAAAATTTTCTTTCGAGGTAAAATGTACTTATATGAGTGATGATATAGACAATTTTAAAGACACACATATTTGAAAAATAATCTTGAAATTAATTTAAGAAAATCTACATAAAGTTAATCATCCCAATAGCTGATACAAGATACTTAAATCTTTGTTAATCAAAAGTTTTTATGAATAGATTAGCATATTGTTTATTTGTGTTAACTTTGACTAGTTTTATCAATGCTTTTTCAAAATTATCTCTTATCAGATGATACATGACGTTGATGTGCTTTGTCTTTGAGTGATGCACATGATTCTCTGTAATAGAGATAGCACTATTGTTGTCTATGTGGATGGGAGTATCTTTGAAGTTGAATCCATAGTCCAGTATCTGATTCTGAATCCAAAGCACTTGAGCATAGCAGCTTGCAGCAGTAATGTATTTAGCTTCAATAGTTGATGCAAACACATAAGATTATTTCTTGCATTTCCATGAGACTATCCTTCCACCAAGAAATTGACATCCCCCTGATGTAGACTTTACAGTCATGTTGCAGCCACCATAGTCACTACCTGTATAAGCATACATATTGAAGTTAGAGTTCTTTGGATACCAAAGGCTAAATTTGGAAGCACCTTTAAGATATCTGAGAATCCTATTAATAGCAACCAGGTGTGACATCTTGGGGTTGCTTGATATCTTGCACAAATACATGTGGCAAACATGATATCAAGCTTGCTGGCTATGAGGTACATAAGGAACCAAATCATAGCCCTGTAGAGATGTTCATCAACACACTCCCCCTCAAGATCAGTACCTAAGGAGTTGTTTCTGGCTATGGATGTCTTAGCAACCTTGCACTCAGTCAGATGAAATCTGACTAGTATGTATTGAACATACTTTGACTGGTTTATGAAGATGCCATTGTCAACCTGCTTCACTTAAATTCCTAGAAAGAAATTGAATTGCCCCATGGCATTTATTTTAAATCTATTCTTCATCAGCTTCTCAAAGTCTTTGAAGAGCTTTGGATTCATTGACCCAAAGATGATGTCATCTACATAAACTTGAACCATCACTACTCCTTTAAAAAATAGTGTGCTGTTATAGTACCCCTCTTGTAGCCATGCTGAACAAGGTACTGTAACAGTGTCTCATACCACTTCCTTAGAGCTTGATACAGCCCATAAAGAGCTTTGTCAAGCTTGCAAACATAATCAGGATGATCTGGATCTACAAAGCCAGGTGATTGTTTGACATACACTTCCTCATCTATCACCTCATATAAAAAGGCACACTTGACATCAAGTTGGTAGACCTTGAAATCCTTGGATGCAGCAAAAGCAAGGAATATCCTAAGAGCTTCAAGTCTTGCTACAAGAGCAAAAACACCTGTGTAGTCAATCCTTTCTTCTTGTGTGTACCCTTAAACAACTAGTCTGACCTTGTTCTTGATGACAAATCCTCTATCATCCTTTTTATTCCTGAAAACCCACTTGGTTCCTATTAGTGTCTTCCCATGAGGAAGAAGGCATATGTTTCAAACATTTTATCTTTTGAATTAAAGCAGCTCCCCCTGCATTGCTTCAACCCAACTTCCATCCTTCAGAGCCTCATCAACCTTCTTTGGCTTAATCTAAGACAAGAAACAAGAGTGAAGACAAATATTTTTCAATCTTTTGAATTAAAGAAGCTCTTCCTGCATTGCTTCACCCCAACTTCTATCCTTCAGAGCCTCATCAACCTTCTTTGGCTCAATCTGGGACAAGAAACAATAGTGAAGACAAACATTTTTGTCATGGGTTTGTCCTCTTGTTCTCACCCTATTCTCAATATCTCTAATGATATTTGTAGTGGAATGGGACTTGTGGATTCTTAGTTGAGAAATCATATCAAGTTGGTTGGACAGATCTAAATTGGTGAAATTTAGATCTGGTGATTGAGTATCATCCACCACATCAGCACACTTATCAAAAGAAACTTGATCCAATGAGTGTGTGACATCATTAATGTTGTCTTCTATGGAATGGTTATCAGCATCAAGAAATTCTTGATCACTATCACCACCACCATCTCCTCTTACATTGGAAACCCCTTCATTTGAGTTTTGTGCCTCAGTGCTGGAATTGATAGGCACCTCAGATGTATCAGCTAAAAAGTTTACCATTGTTGTGCTGACAGGATTTCCAACTGCAGGGTTTGTTACCATTGGAGCTGAAGTAATTTTCTGACTTGGTCTTCTCAACTCAAATCTTGGGTCAGAATCTACTGTTGATAAGTTACCTATAAATCCTAAAACATTTTCACTAGATTTGTTAAAACAGTTGGTAATAAATCAAGATCAAATAGCCAATTAGGACCAAAACCTTTCACACTGGGTGTGTGCTCATTGAAGGTCACATTGACTGACTCCTCAACTACTCTAGTTCTGAGATTGTATACTCTATAAGCCTTAGCTTGGGAAAAGTATCTAATAAAGTGTCCATTATTTGACTTCTCAGCAAATTTGGCTATCTGATCTTTGGTATTCAAGATGGTGCAAGGACAACCAAATGATCTGAGGAAACCAATGAAATATCTCCTTTTGTGCCACAGTTCATAAGGAGTCTTACTATAAGTCTTGACTACTAAAACTCTATTCTGCATATAGCAGGTAGTGTTGGCTGCCTCTGCCCAGAAGGTGATGGGTAGTTTAGAGTAAGAAAGCATGGTCCTTGCAACCTCAATAAGTGTCCTGTTTCTCCTCTCAGCAATACCATTTTGCTGAGGAGTCATAGGAGCACTATATTATCTTGTAATACCTTTTTCATCATAAAATGTATCAAGTATTTGGTTCTTGGATTTAGTTCCTTGATCACATCTTATGATTTTGACCTTGTGATCACATTAGTTCTCAATTTTTAGAATGAAGTTCTTCAAGATCTTAGGGGTCTCATCCTTAGTTCTAAGGAAGAAGACCTAAGTGTATCTTATGAAGTCATCTGTGATCACCAGGCAATATGAAGTCCTTTCTAAACTCATTACACTGGTAGGGCTAAAGAGATCCATATGTAACAAGTGTAGGGAAGTAGTGATGGAGTTCTTTTCTTTTGGCTTATGAGACACTTTGTGTTGCTTTCCTTTCAGACATGCAACACAATGGTAATCACTTGTAAACTCTTTCTTTGGCATTCCAGTTACCAAATAATCTTTAATTAATTTATTTATATTCTTAAAGTTTACATGGCACATTCTTTTATACCAAAGGAAAGACTCATCACTATTTGCTTTAGATAGAAAGCAAGAAACTTCTTCTGATGGGGAGGTTTCCTGCAAATTCATTTTGTGTATGTTCCCTTTCCTAGGGGCTCTGAGCAAGATATGCTTTTGAGGAATGACCACTCTGGGTTTGAGAACAATGCACTCATACTCAGTGAAGATCATGTTATGTCTCTGGTTACAAAATTGGGATACACTCAAGAGATTGTACCGAAGCTTCTTAACATAGTTTACCTTCTCAGTGCTAAGCTTACCATTTATGACTTTGCCCCTTCCTGTGATGTAACCACCTGATTCTCCTCCAAAACCAACTGACCCTCCATCAATTTTCTCAAAGTTTTGAAGCAAAGAGCCATTGTATTTCGACCCTAAAAATTAAGGTTAGTCAAACTAAAAATCCTAGAAATTATTATAAGTTAATAATATATATATATATTCTTAAAAATTACTACGATGACTATTATTTTAGATTTGCTAATATGATGTTATTGATTTACTTTATAGGAAATTTGTATATATATTGTAACATGCATGTATATAAGAATATGAGACGTGAACATGCATGCATGCAAAAGTAATTACATGTGCATGTATGTATATTCTTGTGAATTTTGTAGTTATTAAACCATGTAGGTAAGTTACCAAATCAATAGGATTGTTTATGCTTTCACCTATAAGTAATGAACTAAGATTACAACTAAATCAAACATAACCAAATAAGCTAACTTTTTTTTAGGGTTGATACGAAGAACCAAATCCAAACTAAGCATAATCACTTAACACCTAAGTGCCACTTAATGAATCTAAACACACCAATTCATCAAACCTAGCCTAAAACTAAAGATGTTATTCCCATTTTCCTTGTAACCTTCGACCGTTGACACCAACCACAACATCACCATCAACATTACACTAAGCACCCCTCTTAACTTGACACCTCATACCCTAGACCATAGATGTAATCAAACAAGCAAAACCCATTTCTTTTTCCTCTTGATCTCTCGGCCAAAGGGTGTACACCAAACATTTTTGTGGAGTTGACACATAACCTCATGAACCACTCTACTCATCCAAAGCTTGATACCACATAAGGCCTAACACAACACCTCATCTAAGCTATGATCAAGGTAATCATTGCTTGCTATCCTTGTGTCCTCTTCTCGGCCAAAGGTCAACACCACAACCGCCACCACCTTCTTCAAATTCTCTCTTCCTCTCGGTCTTCAAACATCACCATCACCTTTAACTCTCGACTCTCTCTCTCTCTCAGTTTTCATATCCTACCAATTCCCACTTCTCCCTCACAGTTCCAACATCAACCACACACCATCATCATAAGCTTAACATTATCATCATAACATCAATCATCTTCAACCAATATACTTGTGGTTATGCACTCCAAATTGAAGAACCTTTCTTCAAAGCTTTGGAATCCAAGAAGCTAGAGATCTTCTCCTATCACCTTCTACATACTTTTTTCATTCCATCATCAAGGTGGGATTCTCAAAACCTCTTGATTATCAAGATTAAAAAGACATATATGTAAAGTTACATATATGAATAACCCTTTCAAATTAATTATCAAAAATTTTTCACGAATCTCTTGAACATTTGATTTTTATCAAAATCAGTAAGGGAAAAGGTTTTAAGACAGAAAATCTAAGGATTTTACAAAAGACCAAGAATTTAAAATAAATAAAAAGGGTTGAGATATATATTATTTCATGAATTTTTTAAGTAAAATAGGTTAAATAGCTAAATGACTATGATTGTGGGAATAAAAATTAGAAATATTTCAAAAATTACTGAAAATAATAGTCTGGAAATTTTGGGAAATTATTATTTGATATATTAATTTATACGATTTATTTAAGGAAAATAAAAGAAAATGCTTAATAAAAGATTTAAAAATACTAAAAATATAGAAAAATTATATGATGACCTTTACAGTAAGTTAGATTTTCAGAATAAATTTCATGAATTAATTCATAAAAAAATAATAAAGTTACATATTTTAGAAGTTATAATCTGAAGAAAATCGGATTAAATAGCAAAAGAGTATGAAAATTTATGAAAAGTTTACATAAAATTTTAAATATTATATAGGACCTTTGTGTAAATTTAAAATTTCTTAGAGACCTGTAGCTATTTCTTCTATTTAGTGTAAATCTTGTAAAAATTATAAGAAATTAATTATAAATAGGTATTAACTGAATATTTTATATGTTTATCTGGATTTTGAGATGTTAGTGTCTATGAAATTTGATAATTTATGGTTAACCGTAGCTACTGTTTTGGAATTTCTATTTGAATTAAGATATAAATGCGAAATTTTGTAAAGAAATAAAATAATTTTATTTCTAACATATAATTATTTTATAGGGATTTGCTGGATTTAAGGTGAGTATCATAGTCTCTTTTTTATTTAAAGTTTTTGAGGGAAAAACATACTATGTTTGTTTTGATGCTAATGTAAATAAGAATTTTGATAAGTTACTGTCATTTTTGCCATAAGTACAACCATTAATTCGTATAAGGACCATCTGATAATACAGGTAGCGCTACTTAGGAATATGTTTCCTGCACCAATAAAATGAGTGTTGTGATGTTATATTATCTGATTCTGTGATTTATATGTATGACAGCTATAAATCACCGGGCATATAAGTAGGCTTGGTTGTAATCTTATTTATATTGCATCAATAATTTTGTTAAGTTATTAAACCTATGATCTCACCAACTTTATATTGACTGTTTTGAGTTTGTTTTTTTTCAGGTAATCAGAATGACTTATAATCTTGTGCTTACATTTGATGTTTACAATGGATGGTACGATGTGATAGGAAAGATGTGTGTAAAAGTAACCGTGAATCTGATTGATCTCAGCATATCAGTGGATGCACATATCCACTACTACTGAGAAGACTATGAAGTGGTTACTTGAATCTTTTGTAATATGGTTGCAGTATTATATGTAAAAGTCTAAGTTAAGACAAGTTTTGTATATGTTATGAATATAACCCGAATCTATAAATGGCTAATGTACTGTTACTTTAAATTACTTTGGTGTGATTGTTTATATCTATAATCAATGTGTTTCGAACAGATAGTCACACCAAAGCATTTCACGCTTCCGCCGGAATGTGACACATTGTCTGTCATGTGCCTGGAATAGCCACTATCAATGATCCATATATTTCTCTTAGTCCTCAACTGTTCCTACACAGAGAGATATGGTCAGTTACATTTGGAAACCCAAGCCTTGTTGGTCTTGGGCTCATCAAAGTGAACTGAAGATAGTTTAACAATTATTAATCCTATATACAAACTCTGAGGATCATTTGCTGTTGCTGATGAAGAACTTTCAGTCACATGTATTTCCTTCATCTTCCATACTATCTTTGGAAGATTAGACTTGGCCTTCATGACTTTGGAAGTTTTGATTACTTTGGAAGTTTTGGAGACTGGACCTTCGAAGCTTTTGCATCCACTACAGCAGTGTTCAATACTTCAGAAGCATTCATTTCTTTAGAGACTAAATTTTCTTTCGAAGGTAGTTTTCCACCTATCTTCTTCTCCACTTTGGAGTTCCATAAGGAAGAGATTTTCCTTCTGAATCTATCTTCTTCTTCTTTTTCTCAGAAGTCTTCTTCTTGGTCATATGGATGGTACTTTTGGGATTGTAGATGCAATCTTTAGTGAAGTGAGAAGTACCACCACACATGATACATTCAACTGGCATACTTTTATAAGTCTTCTTCTAAGTAGAAGGCTGAGCTTGATCTCTTTCCACTTCCTTCTTCATCTTCATAGATGATGCAACAGGTTTCTAATGTAGCGCATGGAATGAAATCGAAGCCAAACACGTTGATTCTGTGAATGCCCGTGATGATCTCCACCCCAAACCCCCAAATTCGACCCCAAGAGTCACGAATTCGAAAAGACAAGATTTCAATTATCCAATAGTTCAACTGCCCTTTCAGATTACATCCAGTAAACTTAAATAGCAAAAAAAAAGTTCGAACGGGCCTAAAACAAACAACCACGGCCCAAACAAAAGCCCAAAACAAAACCGAAAACTAGAGAAAAACATAAAAGTGGCCCGAAAACAATAAAGCCCGGTCCTCAACACTTGGGCCCGCATCAGTTTCTTAGGATGAGGCTTGCTCTTTGAACTGGATGGTTCAGGCTGTGCAATAGCGGTGCACATTTGATCAACCTTCTTCTCTTGACCAGGATAATTCGGATATGAACTAGGACTCCTGGTACCAGAGTCCATAGTTGAGTCTTCAGTATTTACCACTTCAAATCCAATAGAGATAAAGAATTGTTTTTGTTTGGAATTGAAAGTGGCCTTGATCTTTTGGGCTTTTTTTGATTTTCTTTTGGCTGCCCTAATCAAGTTCTTCCTAGCTGACTTGGTCATCCTTGGTTCTTTCTTCTCTACAGGAGCATAGTGACCCTTCTTAGGATGATTCTCCTCACTCACTATAGATTCATCCTTCACTATCTGCTCCCCATCTTCATCCTTTTCTTGGATAGGGTCAATGAGGGGCAGCGCATCTTGACTAGTTTCACACCTTTGAGATCTTACAGATAGTAATGTGTGTGAAGGAGCTATCTCACTTGAACCTAATCCCTGCCTATTCTAATAAAAAATCTTTGCATGAAAGGATGAAGATATGATGTTCTTGAAGGTTTCCTCTTCAAGAACACACTTTTTTGCCCTGGATTTGCTGATCATAAGCTTAGTCTGGCAATCAGTTAAATTGGTAATGAGATCTTTGATTTGAGTCTTGTAATTTGTGTGCTAATGCTTAAGATTTGAAATTGTTTTCTCTAAATCTTCTCTTATAAGTTTATAGTCATTTTCGGCTCTTTTGAAATTAGCTTTTAAAATATTCAAGGACTCAAGGTCAGATCTCACTTCTAGGTTATAAGACCTATACATGTTTCATTTAGAAATAGATTCAGGTGTACAGAGATGTTCTAATACCTTGGCTTCTTTATGGTCAGCCATCAGTGCTTGGTTGGGAGAAACGTCTTCTACTAGAAAGCTCCAATCAAACCTCCCTCTTTAATAGCAACAGCAGCTTGTTGTTTTGGTTGACTTGGCTTTTTAGATCTGGGAGCTGCATCAGTGTAGCTTGGTCTAGATTATGCTTTGCCACCATTAGTCCTTGGTGCCTTACACTCCCTAGAAAAGTGTCCTATCTTGTTACAGTTGTAACATTTCACTTTGCTTTTATCTAGTCCAAACTTTCCACTGGATACATTGTTGTTTCTTCCGGTTCTCTTGTAGAACTTTTTGGCTCTATAAGAAGAGCCATTTGTTGGACTATCTCCATATACTCCATGTCATCTAGATGGATACAATCCAAGTCTTCAAGAGTGAAGAGAAAGTTTCCATAATTTTCATCAGCAGACACAAAGGCTTGAGATGAGCTTGTCTCTTGGAATGGGGTTCCTTGGATGTAGCTCTCCCTTAGTGTCTTAGGAAAAGTGATGAAAATGCCCTTTTGTGAGTTGTCAGGGTAGCAGATAAGATGATACTGTAGTTCTCTACTATCCCTTTCAATCACATGAAAGGCTGAACTCTGTTGATTGTTGGAAGAGCTGCTTGATGGATTTTGCATGTTCATCTCCATCTGGTAGCCACTAAGGATACCATACAGCTCTATGAGAGTAAGGGTGGAAAGGTTTTCAGTTCTCTTAATGGCCACACAGTAGTTAGTCCATTGTCTGGGAAGAGAGAACATAAACTTACTCATAATGTCCCTATTCTCAAGCTTCACTCCAACATCCATAAGAGTATCTACAATCTCAACATACCTAAAGTATTGTTGAGTCTTAGTTTCACCTGTCTTGCAGGTGAAGTTTTCAAACTACTGCTTCATGAGTCCTTCTTGTTTTCTTTAGCTTCATCAGACCCCTCATACATAATGCAGGACCGTTAAAGGGTACTTAAGCTTGTACTTAGTTAACACACTTAGGAGGATCTTAAGATAACTTAACAATTCAAATAGGGAACTATGAACTTTTACTGAAGATACAAGACAAACACAAGTAAAAACAAGAACAAGAACACAAGATAAATTTTCAAGGAAGTTGTATATTGCTTCTCTAGTTCTATTACAAGTGTTGTACAAGTATATCTTTGAATACAAGAACCGAAGACTACTTATACTACATCCTACAACCGTTAATATGCAAAAAGATAGTTGGAAGTGACTAATCTAGACAACAAGATTAGCCTAAAGTCAAAAGGCAGATTGCCTTTTGACTAGTGACTATGACATGCCATAGCTCACTGACTTTCCTATTACAAAAAGCTAAAAAGGAACAAAAATAGAAACTTGCATGCAAAGACCTATCTACTTTATTATAAAGCATGGAAGTTTCACCAAATGATGATAGTTGGTAAACCACCAGAGCATGCAGCTGACAGTAAGTTGTTTCATGATAAAGTTGATGGAAAATGTATCTTTTCTCTCTCTTCAGAAGAAAAGCAGTCTTGTCTTTAAACAGCTTCGGAAGACTTTGTCTTGAGAGCTTTGGAAGACTTCATCTTTTACCTTTGGAAGAGTTGAGTCGTTAGCTTCGGAAGACTTTACACTTAGAGTATTTTCTAAGTTAAGTGTAAAGCTTCCGCAACAGTTTCTTCTGAACTTTGGCTTCGGAAGATTTTACACTTAGCATTTTTCTTGAGTGTGTAAAACTTTCGAAGCTGGTTCTTCTTTGTTCCAAAGTGCATGTTGGAAGACTTGGTTGTTTTGGTATCCTTTGGTTACATCAGCCTCTTAACTTCAGAGGTTCTTACAAACTCCCCCTAGGCTGATGCTACCAAAACAGAGAGGTTCTTCAGACTGGGATAGTCCATATGAGGATCTTCAGAATTCCTTTCTTCATCAGCAGATCTGAATTCTTTAGACTCATAAAGTACCTTCTCATATCATAGAGATCATGCAGAGGGAGTTCAAGTATGTCACTTGTGAAGTAGACATGTTGTTCTCCCTGATCTCTAGTGACATACCATCTGTCTGGATCTTCAGCAAATGTCCAGGACAAAATTTGTCTTCCAATAGAGAGTGGCTCTACTATGATAGGAGTTGGTTGAGAGTCCTCTTCATGCACTTCCTCAGGACGTTCTGACTCATCCTGAGGTTGGGAGGAGGATGCCTTTCTTCTTTTCTTCTTTGAAAATGATCTTCTTTTGGCCATCCTCTTTTTCCTCCCTGATGATTTTAACTGAGAGGGTTGGTCTTCAGTACCAGGTTCTTCAGTGGATTCCCTCTCAGTTAGGATCTCCTCTCTCCCAGTTTCAGAAGGAGAGGGAGGAGAACCCTGCTGTGGGTTAGAGGATGAAGTTGGCTGTTGTGCAGCTTCATGTGCAGGTGGTGTTGTCTCTGTAGGTTCAACATTTACCTCAACTTCAGGTTAAGCTTGACTTGATGATGAATGAATGTCCACAAGCTCTCCTCTTTTTATCTTCTGCTTGATCACCCTTATGTGCTCATCCATTGTGGATAGAGACATGGGACCAAGCCTCCCTCCGGAGAACCCATACAGCTTCAAGAAGCTCATCATCCTCTACCTATCTGCAGACTTTTTCTGACTTTTCTGGATGATGGCTCTTGATTTTGCAGTGTCTTCCCTTTGCCTCTTCCTAGCAGCTTGCCTTTCTCTTTTGGCTTGCTCTTCTAGCTGCTTATTGTATTTAAATAATATATAATCATAAGGCAAGGGAAGGAATGCAGGTGCCTGATAGAGACCTGTGGCACTCAGGTAGTTGATCATTTTTAATCTTTCTTCTTCATCAACTAACTGAGGTTGTTCAGCAGCCACAGTCTCTGACTCAGGACTTTTTTGAACTGGGTAGAGGACATGAATGTTCTTATAAAGCCTTTTTCTCCTCATTTCTTCTTTGTGTTTGAGTATGACCTCTCGTATTTAACTTTTGTTTAACGTCGTTATCTCTTGTAAGGGCTGTTTTGGTTATTAATGCAAGTACGAGGACTTGTTCGTAATTTCTTGTATTTTGATCTCTTTTGGTATCCTTATAATTTAGATATTATTAAATAATTAAATTAATAATAATAATGAGAACAATAATAATAATGAAAATAAAAATAAAGATAATAATAATAATGAAAATGAGAATAAAATAATAATAATAATAATAAGCATAATGAGAGTGTAATCTTGAAAATAAATAAAAACGAATAAGTTTAACAAGTTTAAAACTTGTAATTAAATAGCTTGGGCATAAAATAATAAGATTAAAACCCCAGGGACTAAATTGTAATTTCGTTTTTAAAACAAAATCCAAACTTCGGGTTAGAAGTGATAACCTATAAAGCTCAAGGACTAAAAGTGTAAATGTGAAAATTAAGTCCCAAAATCACCCTCTCTTCCCCCGACTTTCCGGTGAGGACTCCGGCCGAGCTCCGACCACCTCCCACCCGTAAAATAGCCCGTATTAATCGAATTAAAATGCACCATTCGAATCGTGGGACTGTTTCAAACCCACATATGAATATTAATTGGAGTTTAATCCCGGTTTGATGTGTCTGCGAACCTGTAACCGAAAGCCTCGTGAAACAAAAACTGTTCTACCCTTTAAATAATGTTATCAATGCAATTAAACCTGTACAAACGTCTATCTAATCATATCAAAGTTACTGAGATGAGTAATTGTATCTTAAACAGTCTTTAACCCAATTATCAACCACCGTAACCCCCGATTGAATACATTGAACTCGTGGTGTCAAACCCGATGAAATTGAACCTATATAAACGAGGCTAAATCATCAACACAACCCTTTGATACTTTCTAAAAATTCAATTTGGTAAAAACACCACAACATTACATCTGTTTGATTTGAAACCGTCGCAACACCCTTCTACCCACCGTCGTTGATTACAACTTCGAACCAGGTAATTTGGTTACATGAATCGACTCGATTTCAGGTGGGGAACAAAAGCCCCAATGTTAATTTCATATTCGAATTCATTTCATGACTCAATTGAATCGGAATTGAAGTTAGGGTTCTTATGAATTTGGGGGTTTTCGTAGATTTATGTTTTAAAATTTTGAAATGAAATCTTGACACTAAATAGGGCTGTGACCCGGTGGTTGGAACAGGAGATCTTGTGGCAAAGGGCCTGGGTTCGAACCCGAGCCCTGCCACTATTTTTTTAAAAGAGTTTTATTAATATTCAAATTTCAGAAAATGTTTAAATATCACTATTAATTATAAAAAAAAATCCTTTTTAATCAGAAATTAAAATAAAAATATTTTCTTTTTAATTTTCTTAGGAATTTAATTAAGAAATTTTCTTTCTTTTATTCTAAAAATAATAAAAATTATTACAAAATACAATTTATTATTAATCTTAAATTGTAATGAGTCTCATTTATTTTTTTTTAAAAAAAATTTCAATTTAATAAATGTTTTATTGTTATAGAACATATTTTACAAATTCAGTTATATATTTAGATAAATATATATGTATATATTTAAAAGGTATACTTATTGTAATTAATAGAATTATCTTAATCATTTAAATTTATAAAATTACTATTTTATTAAATAGTAAATAATAACCTTTTGATAATAAAAATGTTAACTCTTATTAATAGTGTTAATCATTAAAGTTCTTATTTAGTTGTTTAAAAAAAATCAAAATAATAAACTGTATCTATAATCATGGGTTAGTATTTATAAATAATATCATCCCAAATTTAAACCGTGAATTCTCGTATACCGTTAACACTAAAATAATCATGATAAACATAACACGTCATTCATTTAGGTTGAATTGTAACGAATCCTCGGCATTATATACAAGACCTTCTTATTTGACATCCTTATTATCCATGTGAGTTTTTCCATACCCGTTTTAATATATTTTCACACTTTGGGGTGAAACATGTTAACCTTATGATAAATACACTTGGAAACTCGTTTGAATCTTGTAAACACTTGGCCAATTCTTCTTATTTGTCGTGGTTAGTTGAACTCTTGTAATTACCATGTAATGACTATAATATGTACAATCATTAACTATTGCTAGCCTGGCGACGTCATAGATCTATGGGCCTGACAAACCTACTTGGTTAATCCAAGTACACTTAGCTAATCGTTTAATCTTGTAATCTTGTAATCTGTCAAGGTTTGATTGTTACATTTGTTCATCCATCCCTAGTTACTTTATTCAATAACCTACGACATGAATTGCCATCTTTTATATATATTTATGTATGAGAACTATGGAAAACTCACAAACATTATGTTGACCTTTTTATTTTTAACATGTTTCAGGTTTTGTTACCGCTTAAGTGCTCTTGAAGACTTGATCACATCTAGGATTGGACCTAGAATAATAAAATGACTTATATTATCACATGACGCTAGGGAATCTTTTGTTGTTATGATTGTTTGAATCTTATGTTTTATTCTCAATGTATGTTATGAACATTGGAAAATTAATAATATTGGCACTTTGAAATAGCGTTGTGTGGTATAAATAATCTTAACCCTTACATCTCGACGTTTCCGCCGTTCGCCGTTAAGGTTGGGGTGTGACATTGAGGGTCAAGGCTGCATCCTCTGCTTCCTTCCTTTCCTTTGACAATTCAATGTCAGCCAGTTCATTTAACTCCTCTAAGGGGAGAGAGATGAGTTCATCTATGTTGAAGTTCCTGGTCCCCAGATAGTTGAGCCTGGCTACCCTTAATTCATCTTCTTGAGTGTTTGGTACAGGGGCAGCCAGAATTGCAGCTTGCATGAATCCTGGGGAACCACTTGAACTCTCTCCCCTCAGCTTCCTCTTCCTCTCTCTCTCTTTTCTTCTTCAATCTCTTCAGGAGTCATCTTCCTTTTGCCTTTGTCAATTGCAGATCTTGATGACTCAGCCTGAGGAGAGCTTTGGCCTTTATTGCTTGATTTAGCAGTCAAGCCCTGGCCAGAGAGAGGTTGTGAAGCACCATCACCAGCTGGTGCCTCACTGAGGGTATGGGGTGCTGGAGGAGATCTTGTCTCAAGGTTCACAGTCTCAGCCTCTGGGCCTTCAATCAAGGCTTTCCCTTCTAAGCTAATCTTGGGGTCTACCTTAACATCCAGTTGACCAAAGGCTTCAACTGCTAGCCTCTGTCTATATGATGTTGTTCTCCTTTTGAATTCTGCCAGCACCCATTCTTGAATTTGATTGGCTAGTCTGACAGCTTGTCTGTTATTGCTTGGGTTGACAAGTGCCAGATCTACCAGATTTATACTCTCATAGAAACTCAGGGTGGATATGTTGAGAATTTCTTGTTGACCCTGAGCTTTAGAGATCACAAGAGCTTTCTTATCACTGTCATACCCCCAACCCCAGATTGGGTTCTCAGATGGGGCAGACATTGCTCTTGGTACTCCCTCCTTAAATAGTTATTGAATGAGCAGTTCCAGATCACTGTCTAGAGGAGGTTGCTGAGTATGGACAACTGCAAGGTAGGATGGTGAGTCTTGTATGTCCATACTTGAGGAAGAACTCCCAGGTTCTGTGGCTGTCAGAACTTCCTCCCCCTTTTTGGTAGCATCACCCTCATGCATAGGTGAGCTGGGGAAGTGATCCATAACATCCACAGGTTCTTGTGGACCTAGATGAGTTTGTCCTATAGGTCTCTCAGCTAACTGGCCCTTGAGATCGGTGATCTCAAGTTGCTGGTCATGGACCCTCCTTTGCAAGATAGTCACCTGTGATTCAAGGTGAGCTATCTTTGAAACCAGTTGGGTGCAGATGTCTTCGAGTTGGTGCACCCTGAGTTTCAGACTTCCCTCATATTCAGTTGAAGAATCATTGAGGGATGAAGGATGTGAACCAAGGTCTGCTCCTTCACCACCAACATAGGGTTCTTGGCTGTGGATTTCCCCTGCCCTATGACAATGTCAAGAGGCTGGGTTGTCGTGGTTGAGGTCTTAAAGATGTAATCACCGACAACAGTGAGAGCCTCTTCCACATGAGTCTCCTGGACAATCACAGGAAGATCCACCTCAGTTTGGGGTGTCTGGTGTGGGCTAGACATGGGTGAAGCAGGAGTACTCATCTCCCCTTGAGTGTGGGTAGAGAGGGGAGATTCATGGTACTCACTGAATCCCAAATCTTCATCAGAGTAGAAGTCAAAGCTAGGAATGGGTTGCTTAAGATCAAGAGGCTGGGGATGGTAGCTTTCCCCTAAGGGTTGATCACTAGAGTGTTGAGACTCAGAGTGATGGCTTAAGGCTATTTGTGGAGTTGTGAGCTCAACAGGCTGAGCATGAGGAACCTCAGCACTGATCTTTTGAAGAATGGGAGTGGTTTGCTCCTCATGGGAAGTGGAAGCTCGAGTGTCCACTTCCTCCTATGTGGGTTATGATATGGGGGCCTGCACATGGTCAATAGCAAGTGCAGGGGTTCGTTTGGATTTTCTAGTGTAGGTGAGGGTAATTGTTGGCCTTGATGGTGGTTGAGAGGTGGAGGGTGTTGGTTCATCACTAGATGGTGCAGCTAGGATGTCACCTTGAGCAATGAGCTCAAACATTTTCGGGACAAGGGCTGTTTCTACCCCTGAGAACCCAACAGTTGGATTTTTTAATATCTTGAAAATGCCGGGCCTCATGTGTGCAAGTTTAAGAACATTACCTGTTCCCCTCAACTGTGGACCCAATTCACAGTTGAGAATGTGTTGAACATACCGAGGGAACATGTAATATTCTAAGGAATCCAAATTCGCTAGTAAATTTGTAAATAAAACTAAGAGTACCTGAATTTGACCCCTTGAACCATCCCATGGACAATAAAGGAGAGGTCTTCTAGAATCTGGTCCCATCCTCCATGTTTGTTGGATAAGCTGTGGATGACGACATGGAGGAGGTATTTCCATTAGAATGAGACCTTCCCCTTCCTGAAGGTCTTGACTGAAAATTCACCTTCATATCCCATCTACTCAAAGGATTGGTTGATAGCAGCTTTTGGGAAAGACAGTTCACCTGCTTTATCATCCAGCTGTAGATGGGTGTTGATGATGGCTGGAGTGATGAAAACCGTCCTCCCCTGCACTATGGCAGACAGTGCCTTCTCCCCGTCCATGGTGACCTCTTGACAGGTCCGCCAGAACTCAAGCTACTGATCCTTATAGAGAGTAGGATCGATTGTAAGGGAGGTGAAGTAATGAGAGAAAGAAAGATACGTACACACGTCTGAAAAGCTTGGATCCTTCTCAGAGTTTAACAGGGCAACTTGATTGTGTTGCCTGTGTAGGTGCATGGTGAAATCCGGGTCGTTACGACGATCAAGATTGGCCATTAGAAGAAGCTTTGTAGTGAAGGAAGGAAGAAGAAGATGAAATTGAGGGTAATTTTAGGGTAAGGAACAATAAGAAAAGTGAGATGAAATAGAACCGTTTGGAAAGATATACTCTGGATTTGAGACAAAGTTATGACAAAAAGATAAACTTTGAAATCTGCAAGTGGGTCCTACTTCTGAAAAAGGTGCCCAAAAAGTTAGTTTTCTTGGAAGTAGTAAAAGCTTCCGAAGGCAATTTTGATTTCGGAAGCTTTGCAATCAAAGCTTCCGAAGGCAATTTTGCTTCGGAAGATATTTCAAAGAGTTTTGAAAATTTTGGCTTCGGAAGAAATAAATGAGTCTTTCGAGACTAAATTGCTTTAGGAAGAAATTTGTTCCTAAAATGCATTTAAGTACTTATACCAAGATTTAAACTTCAGAAGATACTTCAAGAATTTCTTCCGAAGGTAAATCTCAGATAAGCTGTTTAAACGATTTAAAGACATAAATTTCTTCCGAAGGAAACTTTTGCTTCTTCCGAAGGTAAATTTTCATCATTCTAAGAGATATCATTTTAAAAGTTTGTTTTTCTTCCAAAGAGAACTGGGCTTATGAAGTGATCTAATAGACAACCTAGGACACATAGTTTTAAGAAATAATATTGATTAAGTTATTAAGAAAAATCTATTCAAAGTTAGTCATTCCAATAGCTGATACAGGATATTTAAACCTCTGTTCATCAAAAGCTTTTGTGAACAGATTAGCATATTGTTCATTTGTGTTAACTTTGATTAGTTTAATCAATCCTTTTTCAAAATTATCCCTAATCAGATGATACCTGATGTTGATGTGTTTGGTCCTTGAGTGCTGCACAGGATTCTCTAAAATAGAGATGCCACTGTTGTTGTCTATGTGGATGGGAGTCTCTTTGAAATTGAACCCATAGTCTAGCATCTGATTCTGAATCCAAAGCACTTGAGCACAGCAGCTGGCAGCAGCAATGTATTCAGCTTCAGCAGTTGATGCAGACACACAGGATTGCTTTTTGCATTGCCAAGAGACTATCCTTCCACCCAGGAACTGACACCCCCCCAGATGTGGACTTTGTAGTCATGTTGCAGCCACCATAATCACTATCTATATAAGCATACAGATTAAAGTCTGAATTCTTTGGATACCAAAGGCCTAGATTTGGAGCACCTTTGAAATATCTAAGAATCCTTTTGACAGTGATTAGGTGTGAAATCTTAGGGTTGGCTTGATATCTTGCACATATGCATGTGGCAAACATGATATCAAGCCTGCTAGCAGTAAGATACATAAGTGACCCAATCATAGCCCTGTAGAGATGTTCATCAACACACTCCCCCTTAAGATCAAGACCAAGGGAGTGGTTTCTGGCTATGGGTGTCTTTGCAACCTTACAGTCAGTCATCTTGAATCTTGTAAGTATGTCCTATACATACTTTGAATGACTGATGAAGATGCCATCTTCAACCTGCTTCACTTGAATTTCTAGAAAGAAATTGAGTTCCCCCATGGCACTCATTTCAAATCTATTCTTCATCAGCATCTCAAAGTCTTTGCAGAGCTTTGGATTAGTTGAACCAAAGATGATGTCATCTACATATATCTGAACTAGTAATGTGTCTTTTCCTATTTCTTTGATGAAGAGAGTCCCATCAATAGTACCTTTTTTGTATCCATGTTGACAGAGGTATGTTGATAGTGTCTCATACCACTTTCTTGGAGCTTGATGCAGTCCCTAAAGGGCTTTATCAAGCTTGCAGACATAATCAAGATGATCTGGGTCTGCAAAGCCAGGTGGTTGTTTAATATAAACTTCTTCATCAATCACCCCATAGAGAAAGGCACACTTCACATCAAGCTGGTAGACCTTGAAATCCTTGGATGCAGCATAAGCCAGAAATATTCTTACAGCTTCAAGTCTTGCAACTGGAGCAAAGACATCAGTGTAATCAATCCCTTCTTCTTGAGTGTATCCTTGGACAACTAGTCTAGCCTTGTTCTTGATGATGATCCCTCTATCATCTTTCTTGTTCCTGAATACCCATTTGGTACCTATGACAGACTTCCCTTGAGGAAGAAGGCAAAAGTTCCAAACCTTTTGTCTTTTGATTTGAAGCAACCTTCTTACATTGTTTCAATCCAGCTTCCATCCTTCAAAGCCTCATCAACTTTCTTAGGCTCAAATTGAGATAAGAAACAAGAATGTAGACAAACATGGCTGTCATGAGTTTGTCCTCTTGTTCTCACCCCTGAGACAACATTTCCAATGATATTTGTGATAGGATGTGACTTGTGGATCTAAAGTTGAGGGATCACAACAAGTTGGTTAGACAGATCTAAATTTGAGAAATTCTGATCTGGCAATAAGGTGTCTCCCACCACATCAGCACACTTATCAAGAGAAACTTGATCCAATGAGTGTGTGACATCATTATGTTGTCTTCAATGGAGTGGTTATCAGCATCAAGAAATTCTTGATCACTGTCACCACCTCAGTTCCTCCTCCTGCATTTGAAGTTCCTTCTCCTGAATTCTAAGCCTTTGAGCTGGAATTTGAAGGCAATTCATTTGAATCATCAGTATTTGTCATGCTAGTGCTGATGGGAGATTTAATTGCAGGGTTAGTCACCACTGGAGCTGAAGTAGTCTTCTTGTTCCATCTTCTCAGCTCAAATCTTGGATTAGGATCTTCTATTGACATGTTATCTATAGATCCTGAAACATTCTCACAAGATTTGTTAAAACAATTGGTAACTAAGTCAAGATCAAACAGCCAATCCGGACCAAAACCTTTTACATTGGCTGACACCTCAATGATTTTAGTTCTGAGATTGTATACTCTATAAGCCTTAGCTTGAGAAGAGTTCCCAACAAAGTGTCCATTATCTGATTTCTCAGCAAACTTGGCTATTTGATCTTTGGTATTCAAGATGGTGCAAGGACATCCAAATGTTCTGGGAAAACCAATGAATGGTCTCCTTTTGTGCCACAGTTCATAACGAGTCTTACCATGTGTCTTAACTACCAAAACTCTATTCTGCACATCGCAGGCTGTGTTGACAGCCTCTGCCCAGAAGATGATGGGCAGTTTAGAGTCAGACAACATGGTTCTTGCAGCTTCAATAAGTGTCCTGTTTCTCCTCTCAGCAACACCATTTTGCTGAGGAGTCCTAGGAGCACTGTATTGTCTTGAAATACCCTTTTCATCATAAAATGTATCAAGGATTTAGTTTTTGAATTCGGTTCCTTGATCACATCTTATGATTTTGACCTTGTGATCAGATTGATTCTTAATTTTCAGAATGAAATTCTTTAAGATTTCAGGAGTTTCATCCTTAGTTCTAAGGAAAAACACCCAAGTGAATCTTGTGAAATCATCTGTGATCACCAAACAGTATGAGGTCCTTCTAAACTCATTACACTGGTGGGGCCAAACAAATCCATATGTAACAAGTGTAGGGGAGTAGTGATAGAGTTCATTTCCTTTGGCTTGTGAGACACTTTGTGTTGCTTCCCCTTCAGGCATGCAACACAGTGGTTATCACTTGTAAACTCTTTCTTTGGCATTCCAGTTACCAAATCATTCTTAATCAGTTTATTCATGTTTTTAAAGTTCACATGGCACATTCTTTTATGCCAAAGGAAAGACTCGTCACTATTTGCTTTAGATAGAAAGCAAGAAATCTCTCCAGAGGGAGATGTTTCCTGCAAGTCCATCTTGTACATGTTCCCTTTCCTGGGAGCTCTGAGCAAAATATGCTCTTGAGGAATGTCAACCCTGGGCTTGAGAACAATGCACTCATGCTCAGTAAAGAGCATGTGATGTTTTTGGTCGCAAAATTAGGACACACTCAGAAGATTGTATCCAAGCTCCTTGACAAAATTTACCTTCTCAATGCTGAGCTTACCATTTGAAACCTTTCCCCTGCCAGTGATGTAACCTCCTGCATCTCCTCCAAAAGCAACTAGTCCTCCATTAATTCTTTCAAAGTTTTGAAGTAAGGACTCATTGCCTATCATGTGCCTGGAGCAGCCACTATCAATGATCCAGATATTTCTGTTGGTCTTTAGCTGTCCCTGCACAAAAGAGATGATTTAGTTACATTTGGAAACCCAAGCCTTATTGGTCTTGGGCTTGTTAAAATGAGTTAAAGGCAATGAAACAGTAATGGATCCTATGCTCAGGCTTTGAGGATCATTTGTTGTTCTTGATGATGAGCTTCCAGCCACATGGTCTTCCTTCATCTTCCACACCACCTTTGGAAGATTGGGCTTGACCTTCAAAGCTTCGGAAGTTTTGGTAACTTTGGAAGATTTGGTGACTGGACCTTCGGAAGATCTTGCCTTCACTACAGCAAGCTTCAGTGCTTCGGAAGCATTCCTTTCTTTTGAGACCAACTTTCCTTCCTAAGGCAACTTTTCATTTGCCTTCTTCTTCATTTTGGAGCTTTCGAGGTAAACAAATTTTCCTTTCGAAGCTGTTTGTTTCTCAAAAGTTTTCTTCTTGATCATGTGGATAGTACTCTTGGGATTGTATTGACAATCCTTAGCCAAATGTGAAGTACTACCACACATAACACAATTCAAATCTTTCCTTCTGAGAGTCTTCTTTCCCAAAGAAGACTGAGCTTGAACACTTTCCTTTTCTTTCTCCACCTTTTCAGATGATGCAGCAGGCTTCTTAGGGTGAAGCTTGCTCTTTGAAATGGATGGTTCAGGCTGTGCAGCAGTGACACACAGTTGATCAGTCTTCTTGTTGTTGCTGGAGTGAGTTGAAGCTGAAGTAGAACTCTTGGTACTAGAATTCTTGACAGGATCTTCAGCTTTCATCACCTTGAACCCTGCAGAGATAAATACTTGTTTCTATTTGGGATCAAAGGTGGTCTTTATCTCTTTAGCTTTTCAGGATCTTCTTTTTGCTCTTCTGATCAAGTTCTTTCTCTTGGTTTTGCTCAAACCAGCTTCTTTTTCCTCCTTAGGAGCATGGTGACCCTCTTTGGATTGACTCTCTTCACTCACCTTCGAGTCATCCCTCACCTTTTCCTCTTCATCCTCTTTATCACTGGGGTCTATGGATGGCAGCTCATCTTGATCAGTTCCACACCTTGGAGATCTAACTGATAGTAGAGTGTGTGGAGGAGCTATCTCACTAGATCCCAGTCCCTGCTTATTCTGATAACACACTTTTGCATGTAGAGATGAGGATATCATGTTCTTGAAGGTTTCTTCTTCAAGAACACATTTTTCTGCCCTGGCTTTGCTGATCACAAGCTCAGCCTGACATTCAGTCAACTTGGTAATGAGATCCTTAATTTGAGTCCTGTAGTTTGTTTGCTCATGTTTAAGAGTTGAAACTATTTTCTCTAGATCTTCTATCTTAAGTTTATAGTCATTTTCAGCTCTTTTAAAATCAGCTTTTAAAATATTTAAAGACTCAATGTTAGATCTCATTTCCAAGTTGTAGGACCTGTATTTATTTACTTTAGTAATACATTCAGGAGAGCAAAGATGTTCAAGTACCTTGGCTTCATCATGATCAGCCATGATTGCTTGGTTTGGAGATGCATCTTCAGCTTGAAAGCTCCAGTCAAAGCCTCCTTCTTCAACAGCAACTGCAGCTTGCTGTCTTGGCTTCTCATTCTGGTGCCCTCCTTCAGTGTAGTTTGGCCTGGATGAAGCTTGGCCACCATTTGACTTAGGTGCCTTGCATTTTCTAGCAAAGTGTCCCATCTGGTTACAATTGTAACACTTGACTTTGCTCTTGTCCAGCCCAAACTTGCCACTGGCAGCATTGCTAGGAAACCTTCTCCCAGTTCTCTTGTAGAACTTCTGGGCTCTGTGAGTGAGAAGAGCCATTTGCTGGACTATCTCCATGTACTCCAGATCATCTGGATGGATATAGTCCAGGTCTTCAAGAGTGAAAAGAAAGTTGCCTAAACTTTCATTAGTGGAGACAAAAGCTTGAGAAGAACTTGTCTCTTGGAAGGGACTTCCTTGGATGTAGCTCTATCTGGGTGTCTCTAGGAAGGTGATGAAAGGACCCTTTTGTGAGGTTTCAGGGTAGCAGATGAGATGATGTTATGGTTCTCTGCTATCCCTTTCAACCACATGAAGGACTGAACTCTGGTGAGTGTTGGAGTTACCAGATGAATTTTGCATATTCATCTCCATCTGGTATCCACTGAGTATCCCATACAACTCAGTGAGAGTAAGGGTCTTAAGGTTTTCAGTCCTCTTAATGACCATATAGTAGTGTGTCCATTGTCTTGGAAGAGAGGACATGAACTTCCTAACAATATCCCTGTTCTCAATAGTTACCCCAACATCAGCCAGAGTATCCATAATCTTAACATACCTGAAGTATTGTTGAGTCATTGTCTCACCTGTCTTGAAGGTGAAGTTTTCAAACTGCTGCTTTAGGAGATCCTTCTTGTTCCCCTTGGATTCATTTGAACCCTCATACATCAGTTTCAGTGCATCCCATAGCTGTTTAGCGGTCTTGCACTTCTTGAAACCTCTGTAGATGGAGTTTGAAAGAGCAGTTTGGAGGGCTATCATGGCTTTCTAATCAATGTCAATTCTTTTCCAGACTTCATCAGAAAAGTCAGCCCTCTCTTTTGGTATCATGCCACCACCAGCAGCAACTGAAGAGGTGCATGGTACATGAGGTCCATTAACAATAGACTCCCACATCCTGGAATCTTGAGACTTGATAAAGCCTTCCATTCTTGACACCAAGTGTCAAAATCCTCAGGAGTGATCAGTGGGGACTTTGTCATAGTTCCAGTTTCCATATCAGCTTTGGAGATAGCTGCCATTTGAAGAGTTAAGTGATGTGTGTAACTAAGAGGATTTGAAGATGGTAAGATCTTACAATCAAGAGCCTGGAATGCTCTGGACCAAATGCAGGACCGTTAAAGGGTACTTAAGCTTGTACTTAGTTAACACACTTAGGAGGATCTTAAGATCACTTAACAATTCAAATAGGGAACTGTGAACTTTTACTGAAGATACAAGACAAACACAAGTAAAAACAAGAACAAGAACACAAGATAAATTTTCAAGGAAGTTGTATATTGCTTCTCTAGTTCTATTACAAGTGTTGTACAAGTATATCTTTGAATACAAGAACCGGAGACTACTTATACTACATCCTACAACCGTAAATATGCAAAAAGACAGTTGAAAGTGACTAATCTAGACAACAAGATCAGCCTAAAGTCAAAAGGCAGATTGTCTTTTGACTAGTGACTATGACATGCCATAGCTCACTGACTTTCCTATTACAAAAAGCCAAAAAGGAACAAAAACAGAAACTTGCAGGCAAAGACCTTATCTACTTTATCATAAAGCATGGAAGTTTCACCAAATGATGATGGTTGGTGAACCACCAGAGCATGCAGCGGACAGTAAGTTACTTTATGATAAAGTTGATGGAAAAGGTATCTTTTCTCTCTCTTCAGAAGAAAATCAGTCTTGTCTTTAAACAGCTTCGGAAGACTTTGTCTTGAGAGCTTTGGAAGACTTCATCTTTTACCTTCGAAAGAGTTGAGTCTTTGGCTTCGAAAAACTTTACACTTAGAGTATTTTCTAAGTTAAGTGTAAAGCTTCCGCAGCAGTTTCTTCTGAACTTTGGCTTCAGAAGATTTTACACTTAGCATTTTTCTTGAGTGTGTAAAACTTCCGAAGCTAGTTCTTCTTTGTTCCAAAGTGGATGTTGGAAGACTCGGTTGTTTTGGTATCCTTTGGTTGCATCAGCCTCTTAACTTCAGAGGTTCCTACACATAAGCTTCAGTGCATCATAAAACTGCTTAGCAGTTTTGCACTTCTTGAAGCCTCTGTATATAGAGTTTGGAAGAGCAGTTTGGAGTGCGTTCATGGCCTTCTGATCTATGTCAATCTTTTTCCAATCTTCCTCAGAATAGTCAGCCACTTTCTTTGGAATCATCCCACCTCCAGCAGTGGCTGAAGAGGTGCTTGGGATGTTAGGTCCTTCGACAACAGATCTCCACATCCTGCTTTCTTGAGACTTGATGAACCCCTCCATACGTTGGCACCAAGTATCAAAGTCATTAGGAGTGATCAGTGGAGATTTTGTCATAGTACCGATTTCCATATCAGCCTTTGTGAGAGCTGCCATTTGAGCTGGTAAGTGGTTTGTGAAACTGAAGGAATTGAAGATGGTGAGATCTTACAATCAAGAGCCTAAGAAGCTCTGATACCAATTGCAGGACCGTTTCTAGGGAGCAATGGAACAATTTCGCAATAGTTGGAGAAACTTAGAACACTTAACAGATCAAATAAGGAACCGACTAAATGAAACAATAAACACAAGTAAAGAACATAAGCAAAACACAATAAGATAGTTTTCAAGAATGATGTATATTGTTCTCAAGTGTTATACAAATGTTACAAGGCTTAGTCCTAAGGACTGGTACCTGAGATACTTTATACTACATCCTACAACCGGCCATACTTTGAAGGCTAGCTGGAAACACTAATCTAGACAACAAGATCAATGTAAAGTCAAAAGGCAAATTGATTTTTAACTAGTGACTATGACATGCCATAGCTCACATCCTTATCTAATACAAAAAGGATAAAAGTACAAAAGTAGAAAGTTACAGATTTTAAGACCTTAATTTACAATTGACGAAAGTATGGATATTTCACCGGTGAGTTTTCAGAGATGACAGCAAAAAGTGGTTCAGCTTTTGTTAAAAGTAAGTCAGAGAAAGCATGTCTTCTCTGTATTCGGAAGAAATCAGTCTCTTGGCTTTGAAAGGTTTTGTCTTGAAACTTTGAAAGACTTCATATTTGGCTTCGGAAGAAATGGTATTTTGGCTCCGAAAGATTTGGTACTTAGTGAAATTCCTTGAGTTATATCAAATCTTGCAAAATAACTTTCTATATACTTCACATGTGCATGCTGATAGCTCTTTGGTTGCATTAGCCTCAAAGTATAACTCTTACATATTTATTAAATAATAATTTTTAATTAAATTATAAGAATAAAGATAAAGAAACACTGTCGATGCTATAATTCAATTTATTTTCATCATTTGTGCTAAAAACTATTCATGCTTCACAGAGTCAATTTGTAGTGTAAGCCCTTTTATGTTGTTGTGCACAATACTTTTTTCTTGTTATTTCAAACCGATAATTAAAGATGACCTAAAACATATTAGCTTTATAAAAGAACATATAAAACATATAATAAATATATCAAAACATCACAAATAAATTAAAACCTAGTATGATCCCAAAAAAAAGAATAATTAAACCGAAGCTTGGATTGAAATGTGTTATAATGTTAACTAGGAAGGTTCGACTGCGCGTAGCGCGGTTTCTATTTAATTTTGCTTTTAGACATCATTGTATAATTAGCAAAGTGTGAAGCCTATAAACGTATTATCATGACTGCGCCAAATGCAAAGACCACCAAATTACTTGCAAACCAAAAAACAGACTTTAAGAACTTGAAATCAATAAACTTCCAATCCACAATGTGCATATATGATTACTACCATTCATATGTTGTTTTCAATTTCACCTGAATCTATTAAGTAAAAACTCAAACCTATATGAGAATCCATTAACTATAAAATGATAACATTCATTATCCATATAAGAGTATGTATACAAATCATAATTCAAAAGAAATTTTCCATAAAATAAAGTGCTTGGAACTTTATATGCGATGCACCATCTTTTTATTGATTCTAATCTCAAACTTAGAATTATTAACCCCAAACACAACTATTAAAGTATATAATTCTGTTACTAATCAAACTTAACAAAAGAAAGCACAAACCCTTGAAAGTTGATCTGTGCATCTGCCCCCTCGTTTGCCATGAAAACCCTCACTTTGAAAGCCTATTTAAACGGCACTGATGAAGGTTCATTGACATCGGCAGCGCTAAATGATGCACTATGTTTTGAAGGTGGACGCATAGGCAACATAAGAGCATGAATTTGACATAGGCCCAAGCTAACTTAAAGGAACAACAAAAGAAATTAGCAAACAGACTAGTCCCACACAACACTAACGATACTAACAAAATTTGTGAAAATTATCTCAATCAACGTTTGATTAAGAAATAAGCTATCCGCTTAAGAACAACTAAACTGTAGGAAACATAAGCACACCAACCGACAAAATTAGATACATAATGATTGAAGTGCCTTACCAATTAAAGGGCCTAGCAGTGAGTAGTTGGCGACTAATGTTTCGTGAAAAAAGTGTAGTTATATGCACTTGAAAAGTAATGAATCTATTAAGACTAAGAAACCATTAAAACAATTAACAAACATCATTTAAAAGCAATAGTGAACTAAGTAGATGCATAAGAACTTAGAATATGCAGAACAGATATATTCATACAATTGTAATATATAATTGGTGAAAAACAAAATTATTCCATTGAAAAGGGACCCGTTGATATAAGTAATATATGTAACCAACATTCATATATGACCCTTGTTATAATCACTATTACACTTATAATCGAATTTCTTGAACAAAGCGATTCTATAATCTGTGTCCATTTAAAGTAGAATCAGGCAATTATGATCCGTTCCACCCGTTTGATCCTTTACGTATATGACCCTT
This sequence comes from Flaveria sonorensis, assembly GCA_025506505.1. Taxonomy (NCBI): domain Eukaryota; kingdom Viridiplantae; phylum Streptophyta; class Magnoliopsida; order Asterales; family Asteraceae; genus Flaveria; species Flaveria sonorensis. The sequence continues at coordinate 40,222,460 of CM046431.1, read as the reverse complement.
GATAATGCATGACCCAAGTTAACCCAGTCATAATAAAATGGATCGCAATTGCCCCCTCTAATTCCATGTATGTATTATTAACACACAAAGAATAAACTTACAGTGAAAGGAAGTTAGCCGATACGAATCCTAAGTAACAAAAAAGTATACCTCAAGTTGCTCGTGTAATCTGTTTTGAACTTCCAAATGTGATTGTAATGCTTCAGTGATATCCGAACTCATGCTTTAGGGCAATGTTATATTACAGATAATACATGAATAAAAGGGCTGTAATTAACTACGTAACTTAACACAAATGAAACTAGTCCCCTATTTCATGTAAAATACTAACTCAAAATCTGTAATGAATTTTTATACTAACAGTAAGAAATTAACTCAAAATAGGAACACAATGGAATGTTTCCTTGAATAACAAAGTAGAACTCAAGATGAGAAGAGAGAATACAGAAATGAGACGAGAGAGAGAATGATCAATAAGATCTAACAACTTTTCATACCTCACAATCATCCAATAATATAACAGCAAACTTATCATAATCTCCGGTACCTGTCAACTGCTCTATAAAGTCCTATTGCAATAATATAATATTCTTTACTCATATGACATACTAATTATTTATTAAAAACTTTAATTCTTTAGATAGAGGAAACTGTATTTTAGTAACTCTATATTTAATGTTAGTAACATTACCTTTTCATTTCCACTACAACATCAGGTTCTTTATTGTTGGGTTAATCGAGTTGTTTACGGGTCACGGGTCACGGGTGTTAATTATATTTAACTGATGTTTCTTTTATTATGCTTTGTTATTTTGGGTTTGATTAAGTCTTGTTAGTGGGTTAGATCATGGAGTTATTTTACTAGTTTTTAGGGATTTATTTACGTGAATTAGTAGTGGGCTTTTAGGTTTAAAAAGCAAGTGTTATTGTTTTCCTTTAGAGGCTGTATTCCCATTTCTAATATATCAAGAGAGTCGAACAGATTTGTTCATCATCGGAGTTCTCTATAGGTTTATTTTGAGTTTTGCTACTATATAATAAGTCTGATATCCAACATTTATTTTCTTTTTCTTTCAAGAACAGATAGACGCTCAAACTGAAGGTCCTTGTGAGATTTGCTCATATATCACTTATCAATAAAATCAAATGTTCATGATTAAAATAAACATAACATAGTTACAGATTGTATCATGTATAATGAAAGTTACTATAAATTAGGCATATCCGTTGAATCTAGATACTGTGCCAGCAGTCCCGACCACTAAACCAATTATTGATGCATCATTGATTCACTTCCATGATAAACTCGATGTCTTATGAGTTACATATCTAAATAATGTCTTTCTCAACATGGTTTTCAAATTATGGTTGCCGTACGTGTGATCCCTTTAACTTCATTCACTTGTTTCTAAGCTACAATCTTCTTAAAACTTTCTGTACTGATCGAGCATATTGTTAGATACATATTCACGTAGAGAATTTGCCAGGTTGGTTTTCTACTTCCTCTTTAAACAACCCCACCCGAATTCAACTACTTTTCTTGTGGAAATTTAACTAATGCACTTTTAATAAATAGAAAATGTATAAAATAAAATAAATAAATGTACACAGAATGTTGGAGACTTGCACTGCGTGATAATTAGAAATGTCATGAACGGTGTTTATTTTGAAAATTTTATTGAAATGATCAAAGTTGATCAGATTTTCACTAAAATGGTCATGGTTATCAGTCTACTAGTCCAATGGTCATATATGATTTAGTGAAACAAAATCATCCATTGCACACATTTTCAGCTTATAGGCTACAAGCTAAGCCGGCAAGTTAGGCACTAAAATACAATTATGACTAAGCTAGCTCATGGGCTTAATCCACAAGTTATGGGCTAAAGCCTACAAGTTTAATTCACAAGTTATGGGCTAAAGCTTACATGCTTAATCCACAATGCATTGGTTAGAGGCTACATGCTTAATTCACAATTTATGGGCTAGAGCATATAGGCTTAATCAACAAGTTATAAGCTAAAGCCTACAGACTTAAACCTCAATTTATGCGGTAAATCCTACATGCTTAATCCAAAATTTATGGGCTACAACCTGCAAGCTTAATCCACAAGCTATAGGTTAAAGCTTACACTCTTAATCTACAACTTATGAGCCGCAACCTACACATTTTGTCTAATTCCGTAGAGCTAGTTGAGTACGTAAACCCAGAAACCATGAAAGACTCGTGAATAAATAGTATTACGGAATTACACAAAATATATAGGCTCTAGCCCATAATTTTCCGATAAATTAGAAACATTTATTTTGAGAAAAATGGAGGAAAATGAACATTTTGGAATGGAGGAAAATGGTGGAAAAGGATATTTATTTTGTGTGGACGTTTTGAGGGGAAATAGAGGAAAATAAACATTTTGGGAATTTTCCAAATAAATAAGTAACCTCGTATTATTTCACACACTTTCTTCTCTATTTGTTCTTTGTTTATTTTCTTTTGCTTCAAGATCATTTACCGATCACTCCTTCACCACCTCATGTCCCTCCTTTCAGGGGCGGAACTACAGCCATGGGTACGGGATCAAGTGACCCCATTGATTTTTGAACGAGTAGTGTACCGTATAATACCGAAAATTTAGGTGAACCCATAATTTCCAGCCAGTGAACCCATTAATATTATCAAGTTCTAAATGAAACTAATGTTTGGTGTCGGCTCACTAGTTGCATGTGAGTTCAGAATCTTTACACTCACCTTAGGTCGTGAGTTTGAGCCTTGAATATGGCATTTTTTACACTCCTTTTTAATACCTAAAATTGCCATTTTCCCCTTAATTATATTCTACATATAAACCCAAACTTAAAAAACTCTCCCCCACAAGCCAAGATCGACAGAATCTAAGCCTCCCCCTCCCTCAACCCTATCGGCCATGACCACGATTGCTACTGTATATTTGCGACCGCCAGGCTCCGGCGACGGCGATGACTGCCAGGCATCTACTCCGTTTACACAGTGACTCTTCCATTGAAGGTTAGTTTTCTAGATTGTGTTTAAGACTTCAAGCCCTACTCAGTATGTTTCTTTGTTTATTAAATGTTTTGCCTAGATTAGAAGATTCAAACCCTAGATTTACACTCCTATTCATTGTTGTTAGTTAATTTATTTGAGTGATTTTGGTATCTACATTGTGTATTTGTGTTAAAGTCTTCAATCCCTAATTTTGTGTTTATTAATGTATTATAGTTCATAAAATATGTATGCTACATTTAGGTTCTTCTCAAATTTCAATTTCTTTATAAGTTTATAACTTGATTTTGTTATATTTGATTTGAAGGTCTTGATTTCAAGGTTAAAACTCATTGATTTGATGAACCCTTCTTTGTTTTATTTCTTCCTCTTATTAATGTCACCACCAGGTTTGCATTCTTCATCCGGATGCTTTTTTTGTTTATTAGAAATAATGTTGTTCTTGAGTGTGTGGCTTTTGCATTCGTGTTATTTTAGCGTTCTTGACTGTTGATTTAGTTTACTGATTTTTTTATAAAACTTAGCTGTGATTTAAGAGTTCTTGCAATTTTAGGGTTGCACCTGTTTATTAAACTCACCTTGGATTATTAAAGATATAGGTGAAACTAACTCAGTGTGATTCTTTTTTATTAATTGATGTGATAGAGTCAGATATGATCATATTTAGTGGTGTAAAAATGATTCTAAGATATTTGCCTTTATTTTTTTCAAGTTTCAAAAGGTTTCTCATCCTCACATATGGGTACATCTAATGAAAACCAAATGAAAATCACAATCTTAATAGAAAACCATAAAAACCAATCTTCACCAATTATATAATTTATAATATATATTTTTATTTTTATTGATAAAAGGGTATAATTGTAAAATTCACATACTATTTATTTTTTGTAATTATTTATTTTAATTCAAATCTTTTAGTTTCTCTTTCAATCAATATATATCAAATCTCAATTTATATTATGTGGTCTAATTCTTCCAACCATTCATCATCATCATCAAAATCAAAATGGAGCATCTTCATCATCAAAGTGCTTAATCAAACATGTTCTAAATTCTTCATCGTTAATCTAAACTTTCTCTGTTTAAATCGATGTCTTAACCAGGTATATATTACGATATAATCAATTGTAACCGGATGACTTTTATGGATTCCGTTTGTTACACAATTGATATATTGTTCTTTGATTTTGATTTTTTTCATTACAAAGAACTCTGAAGTTTAGCGATGATGACATAACACGATTTGGATTGCTACAAGGTCAAGGTTTAATTATGTTCTTTGATGGATTTTGAATTTGGAACAACAAAATTTTCTAATTTGTCATATTTTTGTAGTAATTACGTACATAAGATGATGAAATCAAAATAAAACGGATGACGAACTCGAAGATGACGAAAACTTTGATGATGGATCAAAGATGGTAGAGCATCAAACATAATGATAGGTCAAACAATTATCAAAACATCCTGTTTAAAACATTGAAAACATGACGAATGCAAAGAATAGAATGAACAAAACAAAAACATTTTGTAGTGATTACGTACATAAGATGATGAAATCAAAATAAAACGGATGACGAACTCGAAGATGACGAAAACTTTGATGATGGATCAAAGATGATAGAGCATCAAACATAATGATAGGTCATACAATTATCAAAACATCCTGTTTAAAACATTGAAAACATGACGAATGCAAAGAATAGAATGAACAAAACAAAAACCTGTTGTTACATATGCGTAACACTACTGTGAAACCGATAATACATATAAGTAGAGCAATTGTTACATATATGTAACATTGTAATTATGTGTATGTAACATTGTTTTTATGTATATGTGACATTGCTGTTACATATCCATAATGTTGCTGTAGTTACACATATGTAACGATGTCATTACATATACGTAACATGACTGTTACATATACGTAACACGACTGATACCTTTATGTAACTCTGTTATTTTCAAAGATTATACTAATGTAGAGTTTTTATAAAGCTACATATATGTAACCTTATAATTTGAATACTAGTAATTTGATTGTTGCTTATCAAATTGTATATGTGCTATGTTAGGGATAGAACTCTATGTATAGGTTTAGATGATAAATCACTCTATGTAATCATAATTGTAATCATCAGTTTTAATGATATACAATGAATATATTTGTTTATGATTATGTTTATTTAATAATTCATTGTATGATTAACTAACATTACAAGTTCTATGTTATGGTTATATGTATTGGAACAACTGCGGATGAGTAAATTATTCTTCCGTAGATGTTCTTAGGAACATAACTGAAGTGTACATCTGTGGATCTCCTGCGGAAGAACAACTTCAGCTGAACAAGAACAGACCAAGTGAAGCTACTGGAGGAGGAATTGTTGCGGAAGACAATAACTCCTACGGAAGCATAAGTTGCTGCGGAAGCACAAACAAAATAGCTGCTACAGAAGACTAGTTTCCTGTGGAAGAGTATTTTCTTACGAAAGGCAAATCAACACTTGTATTACACATCATCAAGTGGTCAATCCAAAGTCAACAAGTCAACGTGGCAAAGCAACAACAACGTTAATGAAGATTGAAGACGTATGATTCAAGTGAATATTCCACGTCACTTCAACAATCTTATCTTTATTAGAATCATTGTAAAATACGAACTCCCATGCCGATAAATGTGGCTGAGGATTCGGATAAATATTGTTAGCTTAATTATAGCGATAAGTTAGCAATAGATCAGAACAGAATATGATCTCTATATATAACATGAGATCAACAACATTAAAAAAAAAGAGAACAAAAGTCAATTTTCTGGAAAACACAAAAAGCAATATAGAGCAATATAGAGCATTACAGCAATATATTGATTATTAGCAAGCATCATCGGAGCAAGAGCATCATCATATCAGTAATTTATTTGCGTAATTATTCTTTTCGTGTGTTTTGTTTGGTTAATCGTTAAATCAGCAAGTATTGATAATTCCGCGATCAATACTTGTATAAATCAAGTTTGATAATTCCTGATCGATCCTTGGATTAACAAGTGGTATCAGAGCTTGGTGCTCATTGATCCAGATCAATTGATCTATCAAATTTGGTTTGAGTATAACGATTTTGCATATAATCATTACATCAATTAACATGAGTAATTCGGTAGTTGGTGCATATCAACCTCCCAAACTTGAAAATAAGTCTGATTTCAAAACATGGAAAATTAGATTCAGGAATCATGTTAATTACACAGATTCAGACCTATGGGCTTTAATCACTGAAGGTCCTTATATTCCACCGGCATTGGGTGCAGATTACAAGGACAAAAATCAACCCATAAGTCTTAAGAATCTATCACCTGATGATGCCAAGAAAGTCAATATTGACATCAAGGCATATAGCATGCTCACTATGGCTTTGCCAGAAGAGCTGTTGATCAGGTGTGAATCCTACAAAACTGCCAACTCGTTATGGAAAATCCTCACACTTTGTGTGAAGGAAGTGATGAGATTAGAAACATTAAAAAGGATACTCTCCAAGCTCAATATGAAACATTCTATCATATTCCTGGTGAATCAGTTCCTCAACAGTTGCACAGATTCATGCAACTTGTTACTGAGATGAACATCCTTGAGCTTGAGTACATCAACGAAGAGCTCAACAAAAAGATGCTTCACTCCCTGCTGGAAAGTTGGACACAGACAGTGTCCATGTTCAAAAACACCATTGACTTAAAAACAATAGGTTTAGATACTCTAGTGGCAAAGGTAGAAGCCCTGGAATTGGATGAGAAGACAAGGAACAAGAGTGTGAAAGCACCTATAGCTCCTTATCAATTTAAGGAATTGAAGAACACTGGAAGTGCTTTCATATCCAATGAAACTGAAGACAACTCATGTGATGAAAGTGATGAAGATGAAGAGACAAGCTTCTATGCTGCCAAGACCTCTAGCCCAAGCACACACAGTCAACAGAGGAAATCCAAATCCAAAACCGATGAATCAAATAAGAAAAAGAAAAACAAACAAACAGAACCACTTACTGTGATTTTGGAGTCTGAAGAACAGAAAGCAGCCTTTGCAGCGTTTAGTTCCAGTTTTCAGGCATATTTGGGAAGCACTCTTACTCCGGCCCAATTCTGCCAACAAGATTTAAAAGAACTTCACCCTGATGAAGTGGAAGAGATGGACTTATAATGGCAAATAACAATGATTGCATATAGAGCCAAGATGTATATGAAAAGAAACAAAGGACTCTCAGTAGGAGGAAGATCAACTAAGATTGGAGTAGACAAGTCCAAAGTCAGATGCTTTAAATGCAATCTATACTGACACTTTTCAAGAGAGTGCAATAACCATCAACAGCAGGCTGCTGAACAAAGACAACCTACTCAAAGAAGTTTCTCACTACCTCAATTAACCAATACTGAATCCCCACCATTAGCTAACAATAACACAAGTAAATTTAATGCTAAAGAAACTGGTTTAATTATTTTGCAGGATGGTACTTGTGACTGGAGCTTATATGAGAAAGAAGTTTTGCCTGAAAATCAAGCATTAATGGCCAACATGGAGAACAAAGTTCCACCAATGTCTGCGGAGGTAAGAGAAAGATTAAGTTCTCAAACTTGTATAGATGAGGTAGAAAGATATAGATCACATGCTCAACAGCTGGCTGATAAAGTAAAGGAAACCTTACTTTTAAATGAATCTCATGTATGAGAACATAAAATTTATCAAGTCAAAATAAATTCGTTACAAAAGGACTTGGATAAACTTGTGTCTGAAAATTATAACTTAAAAGCACAAGTTGAGCATTTGACTACATCGTTAACTAAATCCATGTCGGATCATGCATCTACGGAGGTGAAGCTGCAAAAATTCCAACTGTCAGCACAACAGTATGAGAAGTTGTTAAACTCTCATATTGAAGCTAAAGACAAAACTGGACTGGGATTTCATGCAGTTCCACCACCAATAAACGATAATTATACCTCTCTGCCATAATCCATGACAAATGGTTTATCGAATCATTTTGTGTCTAGTAACATGTCTGAGTCTGAATATAAGTCAAATGACAATTTAACTAATGACACTAATAATTTTGAATCATCAGACTCAGAACTTTCAAAACAAAACACATCAGAATTGGATCATGACAACTGTGATGATCTAGATGATAATGATGAAACTGAATATAAAAGTTTGTATAAGGGAGAAACAGATGTGAAAGAATACTCAATTCCAAAGGTTTTAACTGAATATAAATTAGCCTATCCACCTAAACAAAGAAACCTCCTAAAAACACTCCAAATAAGAGTAAAACAATTAAATGAGGGTGTACATGCACAAATCGAGCAAACAAAAAAGAAGCTAGTAATAGAAACCTCAGAAAACCATGTGAACTCAGCAAATCATCCACGGAAAAGATCATTAAAAGCAACAGAAATCATATTGAACAGACAACAATCTGATAAACTCAAAACTAAGCACAAGAAAATTCAGAGTAAACAAGAACAATATGACAATCTGCCAGGAAGCGGTAAGAATTCATCATCATCAACCATAAAAAGAGAGACTAAGCTGCATAAAGCCAGTACAAAGAAACAGTCTAAGGATAAAGCTGTATCTGACAGTGAAGTTGAAGACATGTACTGCAAATGGTGTGACATGCACAATCACAGTACAGAAGACTGCTACTTCAGCAGTTACTGTTCAATATGCAACATGAACAATCACATGACTAGTGATTGTTACTTTAACAACTATTGTGCAATATGCAACAAAAACAATCACTCTACACAGGAGTGTTTCTTCAATAAGAAAAACAAAACAAAGATTATAAGGAAAAAGAAAGCAGATACCTCTGAGTCAACTTCACAGTTATCAGATGAAGACCAACTTAGAGAAAACAACTGAAACAAACAGAAAAACAAAGGGTTATTAATGAAACAGACACAATGTTGCCAATAAACAAAAAGAAGGAAGAACAACAAATTCAAAGAAAGACACCACACAAAAAGGTAGCACTTAATGATGAGGATGGCTTCTTTGATCATTTTGACAAAGGGAATCATGTACCTTAGTCTAGATCAAAGAATTCAGAAACATTCTCTAGACAATCCTCATCATCTACAACAAAAAGGAAGTCTAAAAAAAAGAAAACACTGACCAAGTCAGCACAAATCAAGATGAAACAACCTCATCATTATCCCCAAAGTCACTCAAATACAAAGCAAAACACAATGAAGAAATAGATAACAAATCCAACATAGAAAAATCAAGACTCTTACATGAGAAAGTTTCTATTTTAGATAATAATAACAAGCCCAAGACCATAAAGGCTTGGGCTCCTAAGTCTAACTGAGCTCATTTTGTTTTGCAGGAACATCCAAGGAGGGCTGACAACAAGTGGTATGTTGACAGTGGCTGTTCCAGACACATGATGGACACTGGCTCTTGCAGGACTTCGCTCATAAGACTGCTACATATGTAGCATTTGGTGGGGATAAGAAGGGAGGTAAAATCACTGGGGAAGATAGTGTAACAAATGGAGTTCTAATATTTGAGAAAGTCAACTTTTGTGAAAACTTGCAATTTAATTTACTAAGTGTCTCTCAAATATGTGATCAAAATTACACAACTTTCTTTGACAATTCTAACTGTTACATCCTTAAGCCAGGATTCAAAATTCCAGAAGACTGCATTCTTCTTAAAGCGCCAAGAAAAGGTAACACATATGTGTTGGACATGAACAACACATCTTTAACAACAAAGGAAACGTGTCTGATATCTAAATCTTCAGAAGATGAGTCACACTTGTGGCACAGAAGAATGGCACACACCAACATAAAGAACATGAATAAACTGGTGAAAAATGACTTAGTCATTGGTATGCCAAAAAAGGAGTTTTATTATTCTAATCACTGCTTATCATGTTACAAAGGAAAACAACATAAAGTCTCTCATTAAATAAAAACAATCAACTCAAACACAACACCGCTCAAGTTACTGCACATGGACCTGTTTGGCCCAACTAATGTGTTAAGCATTGGAAAAAGATAGTATTGTTTGGTGATTGTTGATGATTTCACAAGATTTACATGGGTATTTTTCTTGAGGAATAAAAGTGAAACATCAGAAATTATCATGGAGTTTATCACTAAAATAGAGAACCAACTTGATTTAAGAATCAAGATATTAAGAAGTGATAATGGAACTGAATTTGTTAACTATGTCTTAGACTCTTTTTGCAGGGAAAAAGGTATAGCCAGACAGTTCAGTGCACCTAGAACTCAATAACAGAATGGAGTTGCTGAGAGAAGAAACAGTTGAATCAGCTAGAACAATGCTAGCCGATTCACATTTGCCAATAACATTCTGGGCAGAAGCTGTGAACACCGCTTGCACAGTTCAAAATAGAACCTTAATAGTGAAAGAACACAACAAAACACGCTATGAACTGTTATTTAAAAGAAAACCTTTTATAGGATATCTTAAAGCTTTTGGATGTCATGTATTTGTTTTAAACACAAAAGAACAATTAGGAAAATTTTCTGAAAAAGCCTATGATGGTTTCTTTGTTGGTTATACATCAACTTCTAAATCATATAGAGTATACATTCCACATGATAACATAGTGGAAGAAACCCCTAATGTATCTTTTGATGAATCCTTATTTACTCAATCAATAAAAGGCTCATCATGGTTATTTGATATAGATGCTTTAACTAACTCATTTAATTCTGGTTATCTTAATGTGACAGATGCTACGGATACATGCTACCCCTATGTTCCTCCAAACATGGGTGTACCATTAACAGCTGATCCACCTAGAGTACCATCTCAAGAGAAAATCAGTGAGCGTGACCCTGGTACATCAGCACAAAAAAGTAGTGATGATACCTCCTTGCCACCATCTACATCTGCAGAAATACCATCTACATCCGTAGAAGTGTCACCTTCCGCAGATGATACACAGAAAGGTTCCCAAAATCAGAATGTGTTTACAAACATCCCAACACCATTGTCACATACAGATATACCCATACCAGAGCCTACAGCTGAACTTGTACCTCCTACGGACAGCATGCCCACACCCACGGAAGACATTACTCGACCTACGGAACCACAGTCGGCTGTACCAGATGAGTTGGATTATTTCACTAACTCACCATCTCAACAAACTCCATCCCAACAAATAAACATCAGCAATCTGGAGTCATCTATCCAACTTAATGATGTCCCAACTATTAGAACTCACAAGTATCACCCAATTGATAACATGATAGGCGACCTGAACAGCAAAACAACAAGAAAACAAGGGGCAGCAAACATTTGTTTGTACTCATGTTTTCTGTCTCAAGTAGTTCCACCAAACATCACCGAGGCATTGAAGGACAACAGCTGGATTGAAGCAATGCAAGAAGAGTTACAGCAGTTCAGAAAACAAAAGGTGTGGAATCTGGTTGATCTCCCTGAAGGCCAATATCCTATTGGCACCAGATGGTTATTCAAGAATAAGTTGGATGACAGAGGAATCATTATCAGAAACAAGGCAAGGTTGATAGCACAAGGATACACACAAGAGGAAGGCATAGACTATGATGAAGTCTTTGCCCCCGTAGCAAGAATTGAAGCAATCAGAGTTTTCTTAGCCTATGCCTCATTCAAGAATTTCATAGTCTATCAAATGGACGTTAAGTGTGCTTTCCTATATGGAAAGATTGATGAAGAAGTGTATGTCTCTCAACCACCAGGCTTTGAGGATCCTGACTATCCTCATAGAGTATATAAACTTGACAAAGCCTTATATGGTCTACATCAAGCGCCAAGAAAGTGGTATGAGACATTATCCAAGTTTCTGCTGAAACATGGATATAAAAGAGGAACAATTGATCAAACTCTTTTCTTAAAACATGAACATCAAGATCTCTTAGTAGTTCAAATATACGTTGATGATATTATATTTGGATCAACTAACAAGAGACTATGTGAAGAGTTTGAGTCACTAATGCAATCTGAATTCCAAATGAGTTCAATGGGAGAACTAACATTCTTCTTGGGATTACAAGTTCATCAGAAACCAGATGGCATATTCATTAACCAGGAGAAGTATGTACTTCAAACACTAAAGAAATACAATTTGACCGATTCTTCCGTATACAAAACACCAGCCTCTACCATAGACAAAATTACACCAGATCCAACAGGGAAGTCTATTGACCAGAGATTGTACAGATCTATGATAGGTTCATTAATGTACTTAACTGCTAGTAGACTTGATATAATGTTTGTTGTGTGTGTGTGCTAGGTACCAAGCAGATCCAAAAGAGTCACATCTAAATGCTGTTAAAAGGATATTTTGATACCTCAAAGGAAAACCTGCACTTGGATTATGGTATCCTAAAGAAGGAGACTTCAAATTGTATTCATACTCAGACAGTGACTATGGAGGGTGCAACAATAACATGAAGTCCACTACTGGTGGATGTCAATTCCTAGGACCAAGACTTGTGTCATGGCAGTCCAAAAAGCAGACCAATGTATCAGTATCAACAGCTGAAGCTGAGTACATAGCTGCTTCAGCAGGTTGCTCTCAGGTTTTATGGTTACAAAACCAATTACTTGATTATGGGTACAATTTTCTTCACACTCCCATACATATAGACAACTCAGCTGCTATGTTTATAACTGCTAATCCAGTCCAACATAGTAAAACAAAACATATAGAAATTAGATATCATTTTCTGAGAGACTGCTCAGAAAAGGGATTAATTAAGTTGGTCAAAGTAGACACAATAAATCAGCTTGCTGATTTATTCACTAAGGCCTTTGACTCTGTAAGATTTAATTTCTTAATAGAATCATTAGGAATGATGAACTTAGAATAAATCCAACGTCTAAACAACAGACATAGGAGCCCGCCAATTATTCTCATATAAATATCACAACTCCTGTGTAAGGGATCAGATAATCTACGAAATGATATTATGCTATAACTGCCATATGCCCTACTTTCACTTTAACTAGTATCTACTGAACAGATGTGTTGGATATATAAATAGGTTTAGCTTGAGTGAAAGATAAGGTCTGTCATGCCTAACCTAACATTCAGATAACTTAGTTGGTCAAGTCATTGTAAGGAGACATAAGTTACTCTACTACGGAAGTGCCCAACTCATTACACATGCACACGTACTATGTTGTAACACCTTATAACCTCTATCTTTGCGCATCTTGACTCTTTGTTTTGTGTAAGCAAAGACCTGAGTCAATGGACACCTCTGTTTACGTAAGTAAAGACCTGGTGTCCTGATGCTAATCACAAATGTTCCTACTAGAACTACTCTCAAAAAGAATCCAAAAAAAAATCTCAAAAAGGATCAAGTATATCATACTGAAAGAGCTATATATATATCAGCATTAATAAGATTTCAAAGAAATCTTAAGATAGAGCTTATAATCTACGGAACATGGGTTAAGTGTGCTAAGGTGATGAATTAAGCACCTTCTGGAAGGGACAGACTTTAATGCCACCTTATATGATGCATCCATATGAGTTGCTCTTAAATTCTCACCAAAACATGATAATTAGCATGACATACTAGACATATACTCTTGTTTGAATTTGTGCGGATCACAATATTTGCAATCTGCACTAGCTCAGTAGCTAACTGATTTTACCATACAAATGAAGGGGTGTGGCAGATCAGTAGTATGATCCTTCAGGTTATCCAATCCTTGCCTATGCATAAAATTGCCCTTTCTATGATAATTAGTTAATAATAATGACTATGAATTCATAGCCTTCTTATATAAATTTTTGATAAATTCATGATTCATCACAAATTTAGGGGGAGTGATCAATTCAAGAAACCAAACTATTTATTCTGAGTTGAAGCTAAAGAAAATTGGAATCTGAGCACTAACTTGGCTGTAGGTTGTAGGATAAGTGATACATGCATCTGCTGATGCCAAAACTGCCATGAACCAAGTCACAAGGTCCAACAGAAACAGAAATTTAGTCTGATTCATTCGAGGTTAAACTTTCTCTGCGGAAGACAAAACTTGGTCTTCCGTAGATAAAAAGCAGAAATTTAGTCTTCCGTAGATGAAATACGAAAGAAACATCCCTGTGAACTGCTTAGATATTAATTTCACTATTACTGCTTTATTAATTAGTTGAGTAATAATTACATAGTTAATTAATAATGTAAATATCCTCGGAAGAGTAGAAAGTGTAAGCGGGTCACACATATTAGACACCTTGTTCGAAAAAGTGCAATTGGGTCCCACATGGTTGACAGGCTGTCCGATAAGGTATATATGCACAGTTTGACTGTCCGCATTCTTATTCATACAAATTCACCCAAATTTCCTTCAACCAAAAATTACCGAAACCTAGAAATCCCTTGACTCGCAATCATCCTCAGGATCTTTAACTACTTCATCATGACTAATCGATTCTCTCGGGACCATAATGTATGTGCATTCCTAGACCCCTGGGTAGAAGATGAATGCAGACCCATCATTCACTACCTAAGAAGGTCTCGACTCTTCTATGCACTCTCCGCAGATCCAGTCATCTATCTCTCACACATGACGGACTTCTGGAACACAGCCAGAATTGAAGAAGGCGATGGAGGACAGACCATTATAGCCACGGTAGGGAATTTACCCCTTTGGGTGAATGAAGAGACAAGTCGGAGTGCATTGGAACTGGGGGAGGAGGAAGAAGGGCATCCGGATGTATTCAACCATGAATACATCCAGAAATTTTTTGGGTTGATGGGTTATGACGGAGATTACCAACATGGAGAAATCAAGAAGGGCAGACTGTGCAAACCCTATCGATTTTTGTGCCACACCTAACTGAAGTGTGTATCCAACCGAAAGTCTGGTTTGGATAGGTTCTCACGGCACATATCTTCAGGAATCATAGGAATATTCAAGGGCAGAAAGTACAATTATGCCAAATACGTAATGAACTGCTTCTGCGACCATATAAGAGTACAAAAGGAGAACAAAATGTTCATGTTCCCCAGGTTCATTCAGCTGATGATCGAAGAGCAAAATTCCGAAGTGGAGAAGGAAGGGGACGTAGGAGTGCAAAGCCACCTCAATAAGTCCATCTTGAACAAACTAAAGGGACAGTATGAGGGAGGTGGAGTGGATTTGTTCCCTCATGTTCTGGATGAGGAAGAAGACATCCCTGAAGAATTGAGATGGGAAGAGGAGCAGGAAAGTTCAAGCTCATCAGCCCCTTCTGCTGCTAACTCCCAACCTCAAACACCACAGCATACCTCACCCAAATCACCCCAACAAGAGTCACAGTCACCATCATCACCCATCCACTTGACCACTTCAAGTGAATCCAGCTCATCTGCCAAACCAGCTTCCTCAGCTAAAACTGAGGGCACTGAACCTGTCACACTCTCACCCACACTCACTGATCCACTCAACTCTCCCACTCAAACAGAACCACTCAACTCACCCACTGCAACTGAACCGATTACCTCCCCAACACCTACCGAACCAATCATCTCACCTACCCCCACTGAACCCATTGACAGCCCAACACCAACTGAGGAAATCAACCTAAATGAGGATGCTTATGAGGTTGTCAATGATGAAGATACAGAAGAGATTTGTATGGAAACTGAAGAGGAGAATGTGGTTGAAGGAGAAGTACAACAAGAGGGTAAATATGTTAAAATCACTACTTATGATGAGAATGATCTGAGAGAGGATGAGATCAATGTTAGTAAGCAATATTTGGTGGCTGAGTATAATAAATTGGTGGTTAAAGGAAAAAGAAGCTAGCAAAATTGAGGAGATTGAAGAAAGAGTTGAATGAGAAAGAGGCACTTCTGGATGATAAAGATGACACAATCAGTAGCCTGCAAGGTAGACTGAGAAGATTAAGAGAAGATGCAGTGATGAACAATAAAGTGATTGATGCATTGCTTGACTTGGTGAATGAACAATCAGCAATGCTGAAGTCAAAAGATGATGAAGTAGAGAGGTTGAGAAAGATGGTTTCAGAAGCTGAACAGAGCAAAGGTGATACAACTGTAATCACCTACAGTAGAAAGAGAAAATATTTTGGGAAAGTTGCTGGTGCTCTGGGTGAATCATCAAAGAAATCCGAACTGGATTCTCCAGAGCAAGCAGCCACAATTGAAGAAGCAGATGAAGAAAGTGATGATGAATGGGAGGAGTTGACAAAGAAGGACCCTGAGAAGAAGAAAAATGAAGGAAAAGAAGCAGCAGAAGAACAACTCTTGACAACCGAAGACATACTAGAAGAGAGGCCCCAATCTACCTTGTTTATGGAACTGATCAATAACAGGTTTCCATATGACATGGTAGAAAGGATGAACATGTCAGAGTTGGTTCAAA